>JAADVL010000767.1:0-15239 GCA_023334995.1 Pythium sukuiense | reverse complement strand
GGTGCTGAAGTCTTCGCTGGCGATGACGAGCTTGTTGGATCCGCGCTGCTCGTCGAGCTCGTCGTTGTAGGACTCTTGGCTGACACGACGCGGCAGGATGAACCACTTGCGGTGGACGGCGCTCCACTCGATGGCTTCGTGGATGACGTATCCCGGGTACTCACAGTTGAGGGCTTTGCGTACACGAGCGAAGTGGGACGACCAGTCCTCGTGGCGCACGTTTCCATACACGTCCAGCACAGCGACCCAGAGATTGGTGTCACTGAGGACTGTGCCGGCGTTGTCGGTGAATTCCTTGCCCACGCTACCCATGTAGAGCTCATCGTCCTTGACTGTCGCCCACTCGTGCTTCTGGCCCTTGCCAGCAATACCGTCACCCTCCATGATGATATGCTGGGGGATCGCCTGCAGAGGCTTCGTGCCACCTTCGAAGTTTTTCAGGTGATACACGATCCCCGTGCGGTCGTCGAACGAGAGCAGCTTGCCGTGGAACCACGCCAGCTCACTCAGCTCGAAGCCTCGACCCGCTTCGTTCATGGTCGTCGTGAACTTCTGCTTGTCTCCCCACGACACGGCATAGTCGTCCAACTGGGAGCCTCCACGGCGCGTGATCTTGAGCGTGGCGTGCTGCAGGTACGAGTAGAACAACGGCTTCTTGCTCGTCGAGTCCTTGGACTGCTTGTCGAGATCCGCGACCACGACGAGCGCGAATGAGTCAGGGCGATGGGACACAGGCTCCACCCGTCGGACATGCGGCCGAGGCGTGACGGCGACAGCGTCCCCGAAGTTGACGAGCTGGTTGTTTCCGCCGGTGCGGATGACGACGGCGCTGTCACGGAAGCTGTTGGCGGCGTTCGCGGACGTCTGCAGCAGCGACGTGCTGGACATGGAGAAGAACATGAAGCCCATGACCAGCAGCATGAGCAGGAAGGCGCGGTTGCGCGAGAGCGAGGAGGCGGCCGAGCCGCCCGCCGAAAGCGGCAGCGCGGAGCCGCCGCGCGCCGAGCTCTGGCTGTCGGTCCACATGGACTGGTCGATGGAGCTGGTCTTGCGTTTCTTCTTCTTGTAGAGATCCACACGCAGCGGCAGCATGCACGCGTGCGCGGGGAGTCGGAGAGGCGGCGGAGGAGAGGGGGCTCGATAACTACCAAGTCCAGAGAAGATCAAGTCAAGAGACTGAAGAGCTGAGCTGGGAGGAGCGAGGAGGTCATTTGTCTGAGACTGATACGGAGCCAATCCAGCCCATCCAACGGGAGTTTCAGATCTGATACCGAAGTGAGTCAGTGCCCCCAACTTCAGAAGTTGATGACGAAACCTGTGGCATTTTATGTCTGGATTGCGCGCCAAAAAACCAAAGTGCGGAACAGACACCAACATGAACAGCAAGAACGAAGAGGTGGCGGCGCTGGAGGCGCTACGGGACTCGTCTGGCGAGCTGGTCAAGTACCTGGACGCGATGAACGACAAGCTCACGCAGCTCAACCAGCAGAACGAGCGTACGTCGCGCTCATATCGGAGCCGAGGGAGAGTGGCCGACTGATTGAAAATGCATGTTCCTACCACAGTGTCGCTGCGTGTTCTGGAGAACTGGTCCAGCGTCATCGCCATCACCAAGGCCACGGCGTCGAGCGACAAGAACCCCGCTGGGCCCAACGAAATCATGCGCAAGGCGCTCTGAGGACGAGCGCGCGGCTCTGTATTTATAGGCGATAGCTCCACGAAACTACGGGCTCGGGCCCCACCACAGAAGCATCGCGCAGTGATAAGAAGCAAACGGAAATAGCGAAGGCCCAATTGGTATCCAACAGATCATGTTACACTGCCTCGAGGATTCATAGCGTGGTTGTCAAGGCTGCAGCAGCCAACAGAGTGCCTACTGCGGCTTGCTGCTGCCGCGGAACTGGCCCAAGCAACACACTCAGCCAGAAGAACGGCACTTCACGGTGTCTTCATCGCGCCATGTCTTCAGGCATACGTACCGATGGCTTCCAGAAGCCGCTCTCGCGAGATCAAGTGACAAGCTGGATACTGCAGCCCTTCATGATGAGCGTACGTGACAATCAACGGTGAATGGGTGCAGAAAGCCGTCTGACCTCTCCATATCCCAACCAGTGTTTCATCGCATTCGTCGCCAAGCTGCTCGATCAAGACAAGGTACGGGCTGCAGTTAGGATGGGAAATCGGCTTGCAGGCCTGTCGCCAGACTAAATCGCTTCTTCTTGCAGTGCATCGGTATCCTCGTCCCGACAGGAATTCTCATTGTGGTCATCCTGTGGTGCTGGTTCCTCTGTGAAAGTCGGGACCCTTCTCGTGAGGTACGGATCACAATTGCAGTCATGAATGGATCCGTCAGCATCATCCTAACGCAGTTTTGTGAGCAGAGATCCAAGTCGGGCCTGCAGCTTCTCAGCATTCCACCGAAAATGACTCGGTATTGCACCATTTGCTGCAAGACGAGCCCGGGGTTGGACCACCACTGTACGTGGCTGAACACATGCATCGCCGACAACAACTACGCGGCGTTCTACTATCTCGTGGTGGCAGCGACGCTGCAGACGCTTTTTCAAGCGGTGATCGGCATATTGATGGCGACGATCTGGTTTGACGAGATCAAGGCGCGGCTCTCTGACTCATGGCACACGCCGATGATTGCACTGCTGTGGACCCACAACGCGATCATTCTCTCGCTCGCCAACTCATACTTTCTACTTGCTAGCTTCCACACATACCTACTGATCATCCGGTCGGGTACCTACGATTTCATTCTGGAAAATGGGAGTGATGGAATCTGTGCACGCATGCTCAAGTGCCGCTGCTTCACGAAGTCCAAGGGCACAAGACGGAGCGTGGCTCGTGCGGAGAAGCGTCGAAGCATGTCCAAGACCACTCCGATCGCTCCCTCAAGCAAGGTTGTCGCCGCACCAACGAGATCAGCGCGGGTCGATGGACCAACGACTCAAGATCTGTCAGTGTCGGCCGCGAAGCAGCGAGAGATCGAGCAGTGGAAGGCCGAGTGGCTGAAAAAGTACGGCTCGGACGACTCAGACGAAAGCACTGCGACGACCGCAGAGACGAATGCTAAAGCAGGGCCAACTTCTCCTGAATGCGGCGCTCCTTCAAGTGTGCCCAGTGCGGCTCCCGTTGTCGCAGCGTCAGCCAAGCGACGCAGCACGAATCCCGATGTCGACCAGCAGACCCACGATCAGGTACAAATCGAGATGAGTGCCGGCGTGAACGAGAGCGAGGGCATCATCCAAGACATTGAGACGGCCGTTGGCGAGCGCGATGGTCAAGTCAAGAGTATGGCGCCGTCAGTGGCTCCGCGTCCGCCGTCACCAGGGTCTGGATCTGCCCATGGAGCCCGAACCGACCTCTGAGGTGACCACCAAGCTGAGATTTCTGCGACGTGTGAACATATAACCTCACAATCCGATATCAATTTATACAGTCAGTGAGCTCCTCGCTGGAGGGTGTAGGGGAATTCGACGTCGTATGATTGGCGGAAAATGGTCGATGCGGTCTTTTGTATGGCGATAGAAGTGATTGGCTATGCGCCTTTGGTGGCAGGCTCCGCATGAGCACTGGCAGCGGGCTTCATATCGTTGCTGCAACGTTAGAGACGCGTCGGGTAAAACAATCTCGTATCAACCTTAAACAAGGTGAGTGCACAGCCTCTATATGACCGGCGCGTGGGGCGTGTAGCCCTGTGGCGTTGACTAGTGCATGACAGTGACAGCGACCTTGCGACCGCAGACACTGTCGTGACGTTGTCGTCGCGATAGCTGCTCTCCGAGCGACGCCGTCGCGACATCATTCCGTGGGTTGTGGATGCCAGCGACTGACTCCTCCGTGCGCTTGCTCTTCTTGTCTATAGATGCGTCACGTTGCTGCTTTCCTTTTGCTTGTGTTGGGCGGTAACGAGTCCCCTTCGGCCGCGGACATCGAGAAGGTCGTGACCTCGTTCGGCGGTGAAGTCGACAGCGCCAAGGTCGAGACGCTCCTCAAGGAGCTCGAGGGCAAGAACATCGATGAGGTGATCGCTGCCGGCAAGGCCAAGCTCGCCACTGTCGCCGTTGGTGGCGCTGCCCCAGCCGGTGGTGCCGCCGCCGCCGCTGGCGGTGCCGCTGCCGCTCCAGTTGAGGAGGAGGTCGAGGAGGAGGAGGCCGACATGGGCGCCGCTACGGACATGTTCGGCGGTGGCAGCGACTACTAAGCAGTTCGCTATCCCTCCACTCTGTTAGATCAACGCCCAGATCCAGTCGAAGTTAAAAACGGAAACTGAATCTACCATGGGTCCGCTCGTGACGCCTTGATACAGCAATCAAACTATTTGCTCCTTTGTGGTTCTGTTTAAGACGCTATCCTAGGAGCTTGGTGCTCACACGTCTACAGATCGCAGCCCAACCGACGGCCGAGATGGAACCAAGAGGGAAGCCCGGAAACGACAGCAAACGCTCGATCGGAAGCATGTACCCCTGCGGCAGAACAGCGAGCGGCTCGTTCCAGTACAGGAGTGCAAGGCCTCCCATAATGACAGGCTGGATGGAAAGGAGACACAATCAGTTAGCGATGGCTCTCTTGCGCTGGGCATCCCAAGCGAACGTACTGTGCGGAATTGGTCGATGCGCTTTTGCAGCACGGATGGCGCTGCCTTCTGCATGCGCTCCACTGTCCCCCATTATCACCAAAGATCACGTCAGCCTTCCACACGCCAGAATCACAACAGACACCACTACTTGCACTCACCAGCCAGCTCTTGCATTTGCTTCTTGATGGTGTTCATCTTGCGGATGGCCTTGGACTGCTCCACGAACGTCTCGACCGAGTTGAGCTTGTTGACCACTCGCACTTGGTCGTTGTACTGGGCCAGCAGCTGCACTTCCTGCGGCGAGAGCTTCGTGCCCTGGCGGCTCCACAGCGCCATAACGACATCTATCGCGAGGATCACGAACGCAATCAGCAGCACGTCGTAGCAGCGCACGCGGTCGATTCTCAGCAGCTCCATTCTCGATCCGTAGCTCTTGGTGACAATGGTTCCCTCACTTTGGGTCGGGCAGATCGTACTTAGCAGATAATGATACAGTACCTCTGGGTTTGAAGAGGCATCAGCCGAAGAAGCCACAGATCGAAGCAGGACAACACGAGAGATGGCGGCAGATCTACGCGCTCTGCGCGGCTACATCACAGCCAACGATGGCCACGAGTACGACAACTTGGGCGAAGGAATCGTGAGTCTGCACATCACGCACAGCAACCTGAAGATGAAGATGCTGGACATCCGCCTGAACCTGCACATGACGATCGAAGAGGTGCGCCACAAGGTCTACCGGCACTGCGGCACCAAGCCGGATGCGATGGATCTGTACATGGCCGACACGGATGGTTCGCTGCGAGTCAAGCTTGACGACGACCGCCGCATGCTGGGCTTCTACGGTGTTCAAAGCGGTATGCGTCTGCATGTCGTGGACACGGACCCGTTCTCGCTCTCGCGCGGCGGCGGCCTGGAAGACGTCTCGCTGGTCAAGAAGTACGAGATCTCGGAGGACGACTACGACAAGCGTACGTACACCATGCATTTGCTCATGAATATCTTTCTACGTTGATGACAAGCGCATTGGCGTTTTAATACGATGCAGGCGAGAAGACGGTGCGCAACTACAAGCGCGAGCAGCTCGCGAAAGATCCCAACTGGAAGCCCAAGGCGATGATGAACATGGCGAAGCCGCCAGTAGATCCGGAGAATGTCCCAGGCCCAGAAACCATCGCGCACATGCAGGTCGGTAACCGGTGTGAGGTGCAGCCCGGTGGCCGACGCGGCGTCGTCGAGTTCTTGGGTGAAGTGCCTGAGATCAGTGCCGGGTACTGGGTCGGCGTGCGCTTCGATGAACCTGTGGGCAAGGGCACTGGCACGGTCAAGGGCAAAGTGTACTTCCAGTGCGACCCCAAGTACGGCGGCTTCATCCGCCCAGCGAACGTCGCAGTCGGCGACTTCCCACCAGAGGACCCTTTCGCGGACTCGGACGATGAGCTGTAGGCCAGAGCCGATACGCAGATTTATACACATACACAAGGAGCAAGAGCCATGGTGGTTTTTCACATGACGATCTATTTCTTTCCTCTGTCTTCGTATTCGTCGACACCAACAGCCGCCCCGACAGGCCGATTGCCAGCGCCAACTCGCTTCCTATAATACGCAGTGGTCACAGCTTACACCTCGGCCTTTCGTGTGATCTCCTCGACGTTCCAGCGCTTTCGCTTGCTCAGTGGTCGCGTGGGCGAGAGGCGCACGAAGTCGCCCATGTTGCACACGTCAGCCTCGTCGTGGGCCATGAACTTCTTGGTCTTCTTGTAGTACTTGCCGTACTTGGGGTCCTTCACGATGCGCGACACCTCCACCAGCACCGACTTCTGCATCTTGTTGGACACGATCTTGCCAAACAACGGCTTCATCTTGGCTCGCTCTGCTTGGCTTTCTCGCGCAGTTCTTCCGTCAGGCAATGCGAATGCTGCACTCTCGCTGTAGCCGTTGGTTGGTAGGCTTGGATGGGCTACCTTCGTACAACCTTCAAGCAACATTCGAAAGACATTCGTCATGCTCTGTTAAGTACGAATTCGAGACCATCGCGCAACATCCGGACGAATGACGAGATCATCATAGCATTTGCCCATTGACGACGCCATGATGCCGCCGCTTACCAGCAACACGCCGACGCAGTGGTTCCTGCCGTACGTCTACGTGCCCAGCGAGAACGCCTCCTACTACAAGTTAGTGACGCCACTGGGCTCGCTGCACATTAGCGCCTCCTTTCTCCAGGATGAGGCGTGGAAGGTACTCGTCGCGCTGGTAGTCGTGGCCGCGTCCGTCGGCCTCTGGCGCGTGCTGACGGCCAAGAAGACCACCACGGCCACTGCAACCCACAGTGAGAAGGCTGGTGAGCCGGAGAAGTCGGCGGCGGCTTCGGCGCTGCAGGAGAACATCCAGACCAAGGGCGCCAACAGTTACTACTACGCGCACCAGCGACGCGAGACCAGCGACGCCGGCGCGACGGACGACCTGAAGAAGACCATGGTGTCCTCCTACAGCTGGACGGACAGCAAGAAGACCGTGACGATCTACTTGACGGATGACGCTGTGCTGGACATGAACAGCGAGCAGCTCAAGCTGGTACGTTTGCTTCTCCTACATTCCATACAATCCGTTCTGCTCACCACGACCCTCACTGCATTGAACAGAACTGGACTGCGACGTCTCTTTCGATGGATTTGCTGCTCGACGCAAACGGCAAAGGCGCCAAGAGCCTCGTGATCCCCACACTGTACGGCGACGTCACGAACGTGGCGTGGAAAGTGAAGAAGAACCAGCTCGTCCTCACGCTCCACAAGAAGACCGAGTCCCCTTGGATGTCGCTGAACGGCGCAGCCAAGAACCTGGACGAACACATTGAGTACGACGAGAGTCTCTATGAATAAAGAGCGTAGAACTGTATCATGCCAGACTGTAGCGCTCTCGCCCTATTCAGGAACCCAGACCTTGAGGTGAGTCGTGTCGTAGGAAGCGGTAGCGACAGTCTTCGCCTTGGTGAACACCACGCCGGTGAGGAGATCGTTCGCCACACAGTGCGAACTCACCAACTGAATACGCGGTGCTGACTGGCTGCCGACGAGCTCCCACACATTCACGAACGTGTCTTCTCCCACGGACACGACGTAGTTGTTGCTCACATCCACTGCCATGATGGCGCGTGAATGGGCCGCGACCTCAGCGTGAAGGCGGAAGTCGTCCTTCCGGAAAATGCGGATGATGCCAGTCAGGTATGCGCCAACGAGCAAGTTGTCAGGTGTGAAGCGCAGCGAAGTTACTGGGAACGAGTCGCCGGGGATGCGGTGGACGATCTCAAACGCGTCGTCCGGGTTCCGCACCAGGATGGTGCCGCTGGCGTCGCTCGTGGCCAGCAGGCCGCCGTTAACAGTGCTGTCTGCACTCTGGATCGCTTCTTTGTGGTCGCTGAGTGTCTCCACGAGGTCGAATTCGTGGTCGGAAGTGCCCTTGGACGACCGTTCCTTTCCAAGGATGAAGACTTTTCCAACGGAGCTGCCTATATACGGAGATGGGAGGCTCATTAGCTCGGGATCATGCCGACAATGGACGGACACTTCACGAACTCACCGACTACGAGACTGGGACGATCCGAGTTGATCGCGCAAATGCCTCGACAGAAGAGCGCGTCACCTAAAACGTACTAGTTAGATAGCTGCAGCGCACGCTACCACTTGAAGCCGTGGCGAAGACAGCACCTTCGTCTGGTGTTTCCAGAGTGTTCTTGAGCAGCAACTCGTAGACTTTCTCTTCACCCTTGCTGTCAAATACCTGCATCTCACTATTAGACTGAGGTGCACTAGTTCAAATGGGACTAGAAGGAAGGAGCCTACCAGGACTCCGTTGTCGTTGGCGACCACCACGAACACGGCGCCCTGCAGACTGCAGACGCGCGCTTGGTGGACGCTGGTCTTGTCTTTGATGGGAAGCTTATGCGTCGCGTACGGTGTCTGGGACGAGTTCACGAAGACTACATCGTCTGCGTGGGCGTAGGCCTACCATACAAACAACGAGTGAGACTGAGATTCGAGAGAGGCAGTCAGATACTCCACGGACGCACTAGCACGTCATCCACACGGGAGAGATTGTTAGGCAAGTGCGAGATGGAGAAGGTGGTGGACGCGAGCTCCGGCTCCGAGAACCATGATGGCGACATCTTCCTTCCAGACGTCAAGCGATCTTTCTTCGGCCAGTTGTCCACCGATGGATCCTGAAGGGACGCAACAGGGAGTTCACGAGCCGAGCCGAGCTGACGGCTCGAGCCGTCCGTTCACCCTTATACGTCACTCTTATGGGGTAGTAGTGCCCATCCCACCCTGTTCTGCGAATCCTCATGCCACCAGCGACTCGAGGTCGCCACAGTGGCGAGATTCGCCGTCTGCAGCTCCCTTGAGAATCCACAGCGTTCGAATGGAAGGGAATCCGTTCGGACGTGACTGGATGGCCCTCCACACTCAGACGGCGGCGCATCACCACTCGTACACGCAACTGCCTCCGCCTGAGTCGAGTCAAACAAACGGCCGCAAACAGACACCGTTGCTAAAACGACGCAGTCTTCGCGCCTTCGGGCTAATACGCCCTATATACTACTGGAGCCTTTGCCTGCGTGTGGTGTGATGCACGCGCAGTGTGTGGTATGGCTCCATGCGCGAGCGCCGTCTCAATGGGCGAGGAGCTCCATGTTGAACAGAACGGCCTTTTTTTGTGTCGTTCGCTTTCCGTCACGTCACTTTTCAGCACCACGCGCGTAATATTTCCATCCACGATTCCTTCTATTGCTCGTTTGTATGGAGCAGTATCTGCACTGGCCCGTAACTTACGCCAGCTGCAAATCTTGCCGTAAACTACGCTTCCGCCAACGCAACCCATCAGACGAAGAGCTCACTTTGCCTGCTTCTTCTGCCCCCGCGCGTTGTGTCCGTCCGCCATTCGCGACTTGCCTCCAGTGCCATGGCCGTCGCCACTGCCGCGTTCGCCCCGCCGCCGTCTCCGTCGTCGCGCATGGAGGACAAGCCCACGTACCGCACGCGCCTGGCGTCCGCCTGCGCGTCGCCCTCGCCGCGCAAGCCCGCCAACATGCAGCTCAACGTCAATGTCGGCGCGCACAACCTTCGCATCCTCAAGAAAGCCGGCAGCCACGCAGACACGCCACGCAGCACGGCGTCTGCGCCCACACCCACGAGCTCCAGCAAGCAGCGCAAGTACGAGCGCAAATCCAAGCGCTTTATCTGGCCGGACGAGCTCCACCGGCTCTTCGTCGCCGCCATCTTCGATGGTACGTACGGAGCTGCAGATCTGTCCGTGTTTATCCCTTTTGGATCATCGTGCTGACATGTTATGTAACGTTGCTGTTGTTCAGTCGGTCTCAAGAATGCCTCCCCCAAGGCGCTCCTCTCGGTACGGCGGCTCCATTGTGCCTCACTGTGTCGGACTCGTCACTCACTGATGTCTGCCTCTAACGACTCAGATCATGCTTGGCGCTGGCGTCACTAGCGACCTCACGACCGAACATCTCAAGAGCCACCTGCAGAAGTACAGGCTCAACTACGAGCGCTCGCGGCTCGAGTTCCTCGAGTTCTATGACGAGAGTGCACGCCGTAGCCACAAGCGCCGCCGCAAGAGCTCGCCAAGTCCCCAGAGCGCTCGCAGCAACAACAGCAGCAGCGACCACAACTCGGGCTTTGTCTTCCCCATCAGCCACAAGCGTAGCCGCTCTGTTGACGACGATGACGAAAGCAGTGAGGACGGCAACGCCACGTCAGACGTCGACGACGACACTGGCAGCCCCGCTGAGTCGTTTTCCGAAGCGACGGCATCCACGAGTCAACGGCGCCGGGAGGTTGTGAAGGCAGAACCTCGTACTGTGAGTTCTATTCAAAGGATTAACTGCAGGATGAATGTTGATACTGACTGCAACGTTGCTCACTGTAGAAGCCTGCTGTCAGCAAGGCATCACCTGCTGCCAAAACGCAGGCGAACAAGCGTCAAGCGCCACAGCAACAACAGGCTGCTGACCCAGTGGCGCCTTCCTACACGGTGCCTATCACCCCGTTCCCAGGCCACCAGCAGTCGTCTGTGAGCGCGGCTTTGACGACACCAGCGTCAACGACGGCTCCAGCGTACCCGGCGTTGAGTACGCTGAACGACCCGCAGTGGAACATCCTCAACTCGCTGATATCTCCGCAGCTTGTGGCTCATCGAGGAGCTCACGATGCGAGCGAAGGTTCAGTTACGGCTTCGACGTCTTCCTCGAAAACCCAAGCAGTTCCGATCAGTAGCAGCTCGACGACGTTGGGGTCTCTCGAGCCACTGTTGCTGCAGGACACTGCTCCGGTGGACTTGCAGATGCAGATGCATCTAGCCATGCAGGCGCAGATGAACCTCCATCGACAAATGCTCACGCGCAAGGTGGAAGTCTCCCAGCACGGGCTTCCAGCTCAGCCTCAGCTACGCCTACAGCAGCTACTGCAACAACCGCAACAGCAAAACGTGCCGACCTCCCACTGGAGCAACGCGAACCAGCAGAGCCAGCCCTCAGAGCAGCAGCAGCAACAACAGCAACGACCTCAGCCAACTCAGCAACAAGCAGTCACTGATCTCCAGAGCTCTCGGCTTTTGGACAGCATGCTGGCAGGAACCAGCGAAGTTGGTGGTGGGCTGTCCGCCCAGTCGTCGTACCTAGGCAGCCTCACAGCAACCCATTCGACCAGCGTCTCCACGGCATCGTCCGCTGCAGTGGCTCCAGCCACCTCGTCAGCACTGCTCGGCCTCCACGCGATGGCGGATTTCGCTGTGGACACCAGTGCGCTGGCTTCATTGGACGCCTCGTCGGCTGAGAAGCTGGACGAGTCCGAGGCACTGGCGGATCTGTACCGCTGGGACAAGATGGACTTCTCCATGGAGATTGACGACGACGACCTCTTCGGCTTTCTCAAGGCGTAAGGATCGGAGCATGTACAGTGTAGCGTCAACAGTAGCAGTCATCTTGGAGAAGTACAAAGCTGTTTGTTCGTATCAGGGGGAAAGGCTGTCGCAAATTATGTGCAGTAGACTTGGTGTGTGTGTCTTTTGAATGAGGCAGACTCGGACGGCGTGCGCGCTGTTCTCTCTGGTAGCGAGAGCGGCACGGCGTGTGAGCGTGGACTTCATTTAGGAGTGTTACTACTTCGTTCTTACGCAAAAATCGGTGAATCTAATGGAGGCGCTTCCAATCGGCGCCTCCCGTGTGTGTCTGAGTGTGGTCTTTCCTACTGGCGACTGAGGACTACTCAGTGGACTTGAGAAAGCTGAAGAGATCGTTCTGGTCGTCCGAACTCAAGCCCATGTCGATGTCCATGTCCCAGGGCGCTGGCAGCAGCGCGCCACTGGCGCTCATTGTTGGCGCGTTGTACGTGCTTGCCATCGACGCCGCGATGTATCGCTGCTGCTGCTGTTGTTGCTGGGAGAGTTGCTGGAACTGTTGCTGTTGTTGTTGCTGCTGCTGCTGTTGGAGGAGCGCCGCTTCACTGAGCGACGGTCGCGCTGGCCGCATCGACTGCTCGCTGTACCGTCCTGGGTATTGCTGGAGCTGCTGGTGCTGCTGGTGGTGCGCGTGCTGCTGCGGCGTCTGCTGAGGCTGCGACACCACGTTCTGCAGCGCGTGCTCTACCATAGCCGACGCAGCCGCTCTCTTGACCGCCGCGGCTTGGTTGTAGTAGTGCTCCGACACTGCGACCTTGCGCGTCAGCATTTGGCGGTGCAGATTCATCTGCGCCTGCATGGCCAAGTGCATCTGGAGCTGGAGGTCCGGAGAGGCCTCGTCACCAAGCGACAGTGTCGGCGGCTGGGCATTCGCGTTGTTGGCGGCTGCAACAGCGACCTGTGGCGACAGCAGCGACGCCAAGATCCCCCACTGCGCGTCGGACACACCCTCCGGTCCACCCGGACCACCCATCGCACCAGGCGAGGCGGCCATGCCAAACCCACCGAGCAAGCCACCCTGCGAGCCAGCGGCCGCGATAGCCATGGCTGCGTTCTGCTGTGCGATGCGTAGCAGCTTGGCGCGCTGCAGGCGACTGCGCGGCGTGAGGCTGCCACGGTGTCCTGCATACACATGCGACTGCGGCAACGCCTCGATGGGGGTCACGGGCACGCCGTTGGCCTTGTGCTGCTGCAGGCGCTGCACAGGCAGCGCGTCGCCATCGAGATTCGCAGCATCATCCTTCGACGTGCCAGGCGTGATGGGGAAGATGAACCGCGTGTGGCTCTCGGCCGACTTGGCGCTGCGGCGGCGGCGCTTGCCGTTGCGCTTGGCGCTTTCGTCGAAGAACGCGAGGAACTCGGACCGAGACTTGTCGTAGTTGAGGCGGTACTTCTGGAGGTGGCTCTTGAGGTGCTCGGTCGTGAGCCCGGCGTTGGCCGCGGTCGGCTGCATGAAGGGCATCAACGCCTTGGGCGACGCGTTCTTGAGGCCCACTGTGCGACACACACAAAGACATGTCAACAAGAGGTCCAATGGCCATTCCAGTCCAAGCAGAAGAAGCCACAACACGCACAGTCAAAGATCGCGGCGACGAAAAGTCGGTGGAGCTCGTCGGGCCACGCGAAGCGCTTGGTCTTGCGCTCGTACTTGCGGTGCTCGTCGTCGCTGCGAGCGTCGTCGCCGTCGTCGTGCTCGTCGTCGTGCTCGTCCATGGCCATGGACGTGGTGCTGCCGCCGGAGGGCCAGGCGTCCGTCATGTCGTCGCTGTGGCTCTGGCCTTCGCCAGCCGCCGCCGCCACGAGCCCGAGCGCGTGCATGGCGTTCATGTCGGTCGTCATGTCCGATGGTTGAGTGCGAATCTTGGGATGGCTGGATCGCGAGGAGGAGGTCTACCGTAGATTCCCTCCCGCGGGTGGGCTGGCGGGTCAAGACCGAGTGCTTGATCCTCACGAGGCTGCTGGACACAGTACGGCAGCCAAGATGCGGAGACTGAATTGAAGCACTCCGAGTCCGAGGCCGAGTGGCGAGTGTGGTTAGGTAGGTGCGCGGCTGTCTCTGCGCGCGTAAGATTCTGCCCTTGCGCTTCCCAGTGGACCTCCTGAGTTTTTGGTGCAACCGCCTCTCGGCTGGTCTCTCACTCTCTCACTCCTCACTCTCGTCGCCACTCTCCAGAAAGTGCAGCCAGTCGACTCGACTCGACTCGCGACTGCGGCTTGACCACTTCCCGCCTCCAACCTCCCACACTCGGTCCGGCACCGCACCATCTCCGCTTGGTTTGCGTGTTTTCACTCCATGCCTTGAATTTTCGGCCGCGATGGCCACTCACTCCAACATTCGCCAGCCCATGGGCGCGTGAATCTTGGGCTCGGCCCTGCGTGGCGATTGGCCGCTTCAACGCGTTCGTAGAGGCCCCGTCCACGCGCCGTCAAAGTCGGGACCTGATGGGGATGAGTGAGCGGGGCGCGTTCCGGACGTCCACAACTATTGTTTCATGTGTTGCCACAGCGTATTCATTTAAACAGTCTGATGTCTGATGTTTTCTCATCTCATGGTGAAAACAATATGGAACAAATTACCAACAGAGTATCGGGTTTCGCATATTTTGGCCACATTCTGCGCAGGGCAAAGTGGGTCCATGTTGCAAGTGCCACCCTCCGCAATTCCCTTTCGTGGAGCTTCGCTCAATGGTCCGTAGAGGCGAAACACGCTGCCCCGAATCCGTGAACCAACGTTCTCACCCTGTACTGTCGGACTGCGGAGCTATTCGGTGAGGAGTTTGAAGACTGCTCGGCTAACGTAGGCTGTCCATTGCTGCCCTGGTGCAGGCGCTGAGACGTCCGACTCGCACGTCAGTGTTTCACAGCCAGAATCGTGGGCGACGGAACGTCCCAATGTTAACGCCATTGACAGGCAGACCCCCACCTGCTTGAGCTACGCGCTGCATCTGTTGATGAAAGACGCTGCTGTGCCCTACAGTACTTGTCCGCTCTAAGAGAGACGATGAGTCCTCTATGCTCGGCTTCGGCATTACCACTCATAGTTGCTGACCGTGTTCACGTCAAACGAAATCGTCTGCGGAGCCCACAGTCGATTTGCAGCGGACGCTCATGTGTGGGAACTCGGCGGTGCAGAGAATGGATCCCCAACGTCTTGAACTTCGTTTCATCACAGATCCACGCAATCGTTGCTGTCAAAAACAGCGCCTGCTGTCTTGCAGTCTCAGTCTTCAAACAAATCGATCGAGTACTCTGTACTGTACAGCCTCCAGCCGATGGAGTGGTCTGCTGAGCAAGCCTCCGAGCAATTTGCTCAGTGCAGGCAGGACAAACACGCCTTGCGCGCCTCGACGTTTACAGTTTAGAGTCTACAGTACTTGATGAAGCGAATCTTGAATGACTCGCCTATTAGCTTGAGATTCGCCGCAGTGTCCGCGGACGAAGTGTCAAATCCGTTCGTCTACCGTACTACGTAGTACTACAGTACTTCCGAAGTACCAGTACAATGAGGGCATTCGGCGCTGCGCGTCGGGTCACTGGAGGTTTCCTGCGGACGACAGCGTGGAGTGATAATGTCCAAGGACACCGTGTGGTGCCGTTACTAGTTTTGGTGGATTTGCGTTCACTCACTGTCTGTTCGTCGCTAGGTATCCGGACGCCAGACAAAGGGGGGGGGGGGGGGGGG
>JAADVL010000766.1:0-15271 GCA_023334995.1 Pythium sukuiense | reverse complement strand
CCGCACTCTTGAGCCGCTTTCCTGATCTACTCGCTGTTGTTGCGGCGTAAGAGAGGTACTCGTCATGGAAGCCGAAGGCTCGGAGGATGTGTTGCTTTATGCCCTGGTCTTTATCATAGAGCTCGTTGGTGGTGGTGTCTGATACCTGAAGCAGTCGCTTCCATCGCGCGACCGCTTCAGGCGACGGCTGTGCATTCATCTTAAAGTTGACAAGTGTGGTTGAAGTGCAAGGATATATGACCGAGTTGTGCCATTTTGTATTTAGGTCATTGAATTTTTCATGCTGGGATCGTGCGTAGGTCTCATGACCTTATCGCACGATCCGATCTGGCGGTGATCTGTTTTAGACTCTACCGGTGAAACGACCCATTCGACACGACTCAACAGAGATGGTGGGTGAATGAATTGGAGTTGTGGCCGAACTGGACCTTGCGTGCAGTGCGCATCGAATCGGATATCACTCGAACAACGACTCGAGGCTTCATCTTCTCTTTATCGAGCTGTCTGGGCTTGTCCAATGCTTCGTTCTATCAATGCGATCGCGTGCAGTGTGCATCATGTCCGTCGCCCAACTTCAACATGGCCGAGTCCCAAAAATACAGTAGGTAGCCAACGTCGTTTCGGAGAGATCCCAGTACGATAGCGCTACCGTCACTCCTTTTTTTACCACGCATGTGGTAAAAAAAGAATGACTGGGTCCTCGAACGCGACATCTACAACATAGCCATCTTTCGCAAGGACATCGCGACTATTGACGACTGGAAGAAATCCGGAAAACGCACACTAGCGGAGTACCTCTCCACTCCCGAAGGCAAGACGCGCAAGGCAGCGCTCAGGGGCATAGGGGCCGATAATGGACGCATGACGTGCGCATATGAGGCGGTTGGAATCGCACTGCAGCTGTTGGGCGTCCCAAACCCAGTCACGGCCGATTCCATTGAAGGGCCGGCAACGACGCTCTGGTATCGGATATTTCCTCGGTGTGCGGTGGACAGCACTGAGCAAATACATCGAGAAACTCGGCATCGTTGACATGGATGTTGTTGAAGCCAACCAGTTCTGCCGTAACGGCATCGGTGTCGAAGCACTTGAAGGTCTCAGGTTGACATCTGGGGTCTATCTTGTTGGAGGGTACTCCAAAGAAGGCATCGGGCATGCCGTTGTGCAGAAGTTGCCCCACACGCTGGTCGCGATCTACGACCAAGACGGCGAACATGACGTCTTCTGGTCGGGAGATTGGCTGCGAAAGATTTCATACGTCCGTCGTGTGCAAGTACGTGCTTAGGCTTGATTGCTCGGTCCACCAGCTCTCTAGGCGACCCACTGGGTGTTGAATCTACATGATACAATGGCCAATTCGAGTGGAGTGGCGTCCGTCCTGTGCTTCGTCACGAGCGTCACCCGGGTGAACTGATAGTGCCCACTGAAGCCCGCTGTATCGATGCCTCACGTCGTGAGTGCCCATTGACGTCAGGGGGCGAGTCAAACCTGAGGCAGTAAAAGTGAAGTGGTGTTTTGACTCGATCTGACGTCCAACGAGCAAATCGCAGTGACCGGAGTGCGAGTGGATTGTGAACGACCGTGGGATCGCTAGGATGCTTGGTGAGCAATGTGGGTTTCAATGACGATCGATTGACTGGCGATGAGCACCTTTCTGGTCGAATCACGGAGATGAGAAGCTGAAGGGGACGAGCGACCAATCGACAAGGTGGTCAATCCATCATTCAGTGAAGATTCCACCTCCCACACCTTCATCAATCAGGCCACAGTAAGCTGAGGTGCTTGCAAATGATGAGACTCTACGTCGCGTGACAGAAACATCGATCCGTCCACGAAGACCAGGGGAAGACCCGATATCCCGATACTACGTAGTACATTCTTGATGTTGTATGTGTGATATGCTACGCTGTCCATGTAATCACCACCGCGGGCCAGTAGTATCATGCATCGCTCGGTTGTTTTGTTGGGCAATCTGGTTCGCCTGCTCAGCCTGAATCAGAAGCTGGTTCATTTGGATCTACAAGTGTTACTATGGGTCCACGACTGACGACGCCTCCATCGTGTTCAGCACCTGAATGCTCGACGCAGGTGATCGTAGGGCATCTGATTCCTAGACTTCAAGTCGTTGAATCGACGCCGATATCTCCGTCGATCGAGTTGTCGCCACTCCAGGTCAAAGAAACACACGGCAACATCCCTCAGAAGGAGCGGATGTCGAACCTTCAGGGACTTCTGCTCGTCGACCAACGGCGTGCTGATCTATACGGATGTCGCGGCCCGTGGTCTCAACTTGCCGACTGTAGAGTGGATCGGGCAGAACGATCCGCCTAATGAGAGCCGTGACTACGTGCACCGCGTCCGTCGTACGGCGCGAAGTGGTAACGATAGTAGCAGTCTTCTCTTCTTGATGCCGTCCGAGTCGGAATACCTCGACTACCTGAAGAAGCACAACCTGACGCTGAACGCGCTGAGCTAGGAGAAGACGATCTCACGAGTAGTGGCAGACGGCGGCTCCGTGATGTCGCGGAAGAAGCTGGTGCACGACGTCGTCGCGAGTAATCTGCAGAACCTCTTTGAGCAGACTCTGTGTGGCGACAAGGACCTCTTTGAGCTGGCATGCCACGGCTTCCACTCGTTCGTGCGCAGTTTCGCGACCCACTCGTCCGATAGACGCGACATGTTCCACGTGCGTGGGCTGCATTTCGGCCACATCGCCAAGAGCTTCGCACTGGGAGAGCCTCCCGCGTCGACGATCGAACTCTTGGTCGCGGTTTGAGATGCTGAACTCAGGCTGTTCTTGCTGCGTCCTTGAATGAACTCGGATTCGCAGCTCGTATTCCGGCTACGAGGACGCAAGGCTGCCACTGGCGTGGAGGCTGTGGTGAGTCATCGAGACTGCAGGACCCAGGGCACGTATTCGCACTACACCGACGTCCAGCACTCGATGAGTCCATTGGCCGCCGACTCGACAGCGCAGGTTTCCCGGAAGCACGACGAGAACGCTCTTCGCAGGATGCCCATGTGCGAGAGAGCGTGGCACTGCGGAATGTTGACCGCGTGCATGAGGTGGTACCCGATCTTGTCGCCGTTGCTCTGTGTACGTGACAGTGCCTTCGATGAACACAAGGTCACGAGGCCACACGACGGCGTTCACACTCTCTGGATGGGCCTTCACGAACCACTTGATGCCGAGGAACCCTCCGTCATCGCATGGCGAAAGTGGATCCTGTCGACTCGACGAGCTCGTCGTCCACGTACGCCTTCACCTTGACGCAGTTGACGCTCGGGAGAGATGTTCTGTTTTCAACCAATAGTCGTGGCCGGTATTCTACCAGCAAATCTTTCATCCCGGTGTGGCCGACCCGAGGCCAACCATCGGGTTGCACCTGGGTCAGCCATAATTGTTTTAACCCTTTTGTTCCCGACCCCATACAACTAGGAATTTGCTACGTTTTACAATATTAGCCTATCAGATAACAGGATTTCAGTTATCAAACGTA
This sequence comes from Pythium sukuiense, assembly GCA_023334995.1. Taxonomy (NCBI): domain Eukaryota; phylum Oomycota; class Peronosporomycetes; order Pythiales; family Pythiaceae; genus Pythium; species Pythium sukuiense. The sequence continues at coordinate 11,771 of JAADVL010000766.1, read as the reverse complement.
GCAATTTGCTACGTTCTATAAAGTTGATATATCAAGTTATATTAACCCCGTCATAACTGCTAAATCTGTTATCGGAACAGGTTACTAACGCTGTAGAACGTAGCAATTTGCTACGTTTTAGGGGGTGGGAACAAAAGGGTTAACCCTTTCGCGAACGCTTGCTTACATTAGGAAAAGACCGAATACAAATTTCAAGTGTAACATTTGTCAATCGTGTAAAATTTACGCCTTCTAGAGGTGCTACTGTGCGCCTGGACTTTGCACATATCACGCCTGCGGGAAAAGGAGAGCTAAAAATTGACGGTTTCATGGAAATTGGGCAATCCACAGCAGCAGAATGTGTGAAATACACACACTCTGCTCACATAATCGGATTCTTTCATTGGCGGATACTTCGAATCGGCTACCATTGGCTGAAAAGAACTGGATATGGATCGTCCCCTTTTGAATCTAACGCGCCCGTTTGGCGTTTGTTTGGTGTATGTTTCAAGTAAACTTCACCGGAAATCTTCGCGAAGTTGACATCATTTGATGTGTGATCGCTGGCGAGGTCTAAAGCCAGGATAAACATGTTGCGTGGCAAGACGTCAAAGGCCATCAATCATCTTACCAGCATTTATCACATCAAAGCATCGAAAACCGAGGTGACCCAAGCAAACCAGCTGCGGGAAGATGAGCTCTTGGAGCGATATCTGAAATCGGACCTCTATCAGCAGGACCCAGGACGCTTTATGGTGCTGTGTGAGACCATGAAGATCATCCTCAACAGTCTCCCATTCTGCTCCGTCGACTCGAAGGAGGCGATCATGTTGCGCAAGCTTTGCTACAAGCCTGAGCTGCTGACGAAGACGCTTAACCCTTTTGTTCGCGATACAATCTCTAATGTAAGGAATTCCTAATGTTATGGTTCGTTTTCTTGTAAAACCTAGCATATTGCTAGGTTTTGCCCCAACAATTCATAGAATTGTCCTATCAATTCCTGGCTCCATTCTGTAGAACCTAGCATATTGCTAGGTTAAAGCCGAAGTGATCCCATTGGATGATATTTGTATCGAAAGCACTACATACTTTATACTGGACACCAATAAAGTATTGGAGGCAATACAACTCGCCATTTATTATCAAAATCATGTGGGCTTTACGATGGTACCACTTATAAGTTCATAAGAGTAGTCTATCAGATGTTACGGGTCATAAACTGGCCTTGGAGACTGTTCTAGTGACCGATTTCTGGACGTCCAAGACTCAGTCAAAGAAGTATGTGGGTGTTCGGCTTTACACAGTTGATGCAGCGTACCGATTCCGATCGATTCTGCTTGGAACGCGCCAGTTCAATCCCAAGTACGGAGATTGAAACCGCGAGAAGTGTAGGATCTGCCGTGGGGCGCGGCGATCCACGTGCGCACACACTGGCATTCGGTATCCGTTTCGTAAATGGATCGTAGACATACTAGCCGACTTCGGGCTTCGTGCGACGGATCTGTTCGGCTCGACAAGTGACGGAGGGGCAGACGTCAAGTGGATGATGGCCACTGGGTTCGAGTACGAGTGGGAGTGGTGTATGGCACACCACTCTAACGAGGCGACGAAAGCGGCTTTCGAACTCGTCGATGACGTTACCAAATCCAAAAACAAGGCCATGACGAAGCCACAGAAGAAGATCATTAGCGTCTATCAGACCAAGCACGTCGAGGTCATGGGCACACTTTTCGAAGATCTTTGTGGCCCGCTCTCTGACGACCTCACGACCCAACTTCTGGACTACCGCTCGCACCGCTTCTGGGGGTTGACCCGAGTAGTTGAGCGGATTCTGGCAAAATGGGAAGTTCTCCGAGAATGGTACTGTGCGCGCGAGGCCAATGCGGTTCGTATGGGCAAGGAGGTTCCTGTGTTTCCGCTTGCCGGTCATCACAAGGATCTGACTCAGCTTCTCTCGATTCTCCATCCCATAACTGAGAACAACGCTCTGGCGCAGCTGGAGGCTCCTGCTCAAGTCGATGTTCTGCTTGGTCTGTACAAGATCTACATGAGAGCGGTCAACCCTAGCGCCCCCGTTCGTGACCATCGATCCCTTCCACCACCAGCACGGCCAGACTTTTTCCAGCCACAAGAACTGACGCCACTTGTGTCAGTAACGCGGAAGCTGCTATGCGAGGCATTCTACAAGCGGTTCTTCAAGCGCTACACATGTACCACGCCCGAGGAGCGAGCTCAGTATTCGTACGTATTCGAGATGCAGATGCTACTGCGCCCAGATTTCAAGACCCTGGATCGATCAATGAAGCCGGTTGTGCTGCTCTGTAACAAACATCATCGCCCCGACAATCTCACCGTATACGAAGACCTCGTCGAATTCATAAGGAACAAGCTCCTCCGGATCATGACCACCTTCGCGACACAGGCTGCTCCACCAAATCCGAATCGTGGTGAAGCCTTGCCTATGGACGAGAACCTGGAAATGTTTGGCAACGGTGACGCAGCCAATTTACCGGATGGTGTCCCGGGCCGCGATCAGCAGGCGAGAGATGAGCTGAATCTCTGGCTGAACGACACGACCCGATTGAAGAGAAACGAAATGAAGATCGCTGAGCCCGTGACGACGTATTGGAGCCGTCATGCCAAGCTGGAGCGTTACCAATTACTCCCACATGCCGTTAGATCTCTCTTCTCGGTGCCTTCGTCGTCGGCACAGCTGGAACGTGACGTTGGGGTATCCGGTATGCAAGTCACGCCGCAGCGCGTCAAGACGGCCGCTCACAATGTCGATATGTGTGCCTTCGTTAACCGAAACCGTGAGCTAGTGGACATCACGCAGTGCATGCCGATCAACCCAGAAGACCGAATCGACCACATCCCATCCAACATTCTGGTCAACCATGCGCCGTACGACGAGGACCAGGTCGACTTCCACAACCCAGCACTTGTAGTCGTCTTCTCCAACACGCTATTGAGGGATGAAGAAGAGTACAAGAGCGACTACAGCGATGAGGACATGTAGAAGTGATGCATATCATACTGCAGAATAGGAACGGCTCCAGTTTGAAATACAAAAGCGTATTATGCGGTGGATATAGGATATGGATACGTTCACTTGCGCAGCATGGCGGCACGGGTACTAGCGCGAGCCTGAACACTCTCTCGCGCTGCTGCCCGTGCGAGTTCAAGTGGACTGTCGCCTGTGGTACCACTCTGTCCTCGTCCACGGTCTGTGCGACCCGAAACCCCACCCCGTCGTTCCTCCGGTCCTCGCCCACTCCGTCTTCTCGACGTTCTCCGGTTTTCTCTCGGATTCTCTGTTGCGATCGCCGCGCGAGGAACTAACATTCCAACTGCTGCACGCTGATGCGCCGCCCTAAGCCGATGACCAGCACGCTCGTTGGTCGCGGCTTCGCTCTCTGCCCGATACGCTGCATCACTTGCCTCGCGACGTGTTTCGCGGTGTATGGCTTCCTCAAATGTAGCACCAACACGAGTGGAGCCTTCTGCACCATGAGCCTCTTGACCGTGACGTGAAAGGGTGTGCGCCTCGCGTTCACGACCTTCACGAACGTTGGGCCCTTGGCGCACATAGGCTTGGCGTTGCTCGCGTTCACGAGCTTGACGTTCACGAGCATGGTGCTCGCGGGCCTGGTGTTCCCGGGCCTGGAGTTCCTCGGCTCGGCGTTCGCGCTCCTGGCGATCCGCGAGTTCACGAGCTGCGATCCTTCGACGATCTTCGCGTTCAATCACTCGGACTATGCGTTGTTGGCATAACTCGCGTCTTTCTCGCTCTGCACGCTCACGTGTTTCACGAGACTGCCTATCAAGTGCTTCACGCGCTCGAATTTCTTCGCCGTCGCCCACATGATCTTGGCCGAGCTCGCGGAGTCGCTGTTGAGCTTGCTGCTCAATAGCTTCATCGACCTGACTGATCTGGCGTTCGAGATCTCTACACTCGTGGTGGAGACGCACACCAGCTGTATCGTGGCGGTCACTCTCGAGTTGTGTGGCTCTCAGGCGTATTTCGCGTGGGGTTTTGGAAGGTGAGAAGTCTGGTTGTTTTGGTCGTGCAGCTCCAACGACATCGATTCCTCGCCGTCATCATCGCCCTCGTTGGTTTGGCCGTGATCATCAATCCAATACGTTTTCGCCACATACTCGGTGATATCCGCCGTCTTCGTTGCTGCTGCTGGTCGCTTTGAGTTGCTGCCGCCTGTGCTGCTCCTATCTGCTTGGTGTCGATGTGGTTGTGCTTGCCCTCTCGAGATCTCGAAAGATTGCATTTTATTCACGCCCTTTCGGGTCAAGGGTCGGTCATCGGGCCCTTGGATACCCCATCCGATGGATCCTTCCAGAACCTCCTACACCACCTAGAACGTGCTCGTGGTGAGTTCGCGTTCCACACTGACAGTGACTGGCAGATTCTCGTGGCGTCGGGTCAATGTACCCATCCCAGATCTGAGTCAGACTGATTTGCGTGAGTGTTGGTCTGCTGTCCTTTTCGTCACGTTGTAGGCGTTATTTACGGCTATTCACGTGAAACAACGTTGGTTATTTTGTTTTCCTCAGCCGTTGGATTCGGCAGCTCCGCCGGTTATTCTCAGCGCCGCCTGTCGCGACAGTGCGAATCGTAACGCGACAACCCGCAACGCCTCGTCATCTCCATCGCTCTCCTCGGCGTCGCGACGCCCAGCTCCATCCGCGTCCATTAGCAATCTCGCCTGCGTCTTCGTCTACGCTTCAACGAGGTGAGTGACGGTCCAGAGGGCGGCGCCGTCGCGTCCGACGCTCGTCATTTTCTGACGCAGATTCGATTCGTCCTCTTCCCACAGATAGCTATAGAAGCCGCCATGATGAACAGGATACGAGAGCTCAGCCGCGACGTGCACGCCGAGTACAGACGCAAGAACGTGTCGGCGGCAGCGGGCGGTGATCTGCCGCAGGAGATCGAGGAAGGCAACGTCGAGTACAAGCTGCAGCTGCTCGACCCAGCGCCTGGTACGTCGTGAGAGATGAGGAGGAATGGAATCTACAGTGGACTGACTGATGGATGTAGATCGCGTGAAGCACTTGACCACGCAGCTCCACTGGCGGTTAAATGAAGGCAAGGACGAGGCGTTCTACGAGATCGGCGTGCGCGACAACGGCGAGGCCATCGGGATTCCCCTACCGTCCATGATCAAGTCGGTACGGACACTGGCGCGGATGTGCCAGGTCCTCAACGCCGAGTTAGAGATCGTACGGTTCCGCTTGGGCCGCGAGCCGACGCTGCGTGCCGTGCGTGTGCGCGTGACACGGATAGTGGACAACAAGGTCAAGCAGCAGCTCCGCGTGTCGGTGATCGGCGACTTTGAAAGTGGAAAGTCGACGCTCGTGGGCGTGCTCACGCGCAACTGCCTCGATGATGGCTGCGGACTGGCACGCATGCAGGTGTTCCGTCACCGCCACGAGATCGAAAACGGATGCACGTCGAGCATCAGCGAGCACACCATCGGTATCACGCAGGACGGACGCTTTCGCACATCGGACGGCGTGGAAGACTGTGAGCTTGGAGACGAAGAGGACGAGCCAGCGGACATCAAGAGCCTCATCACGTTCAGTGATCTGGCAGGTCACCAGAAGTACTTCAAGGTGACTGCGTCCGGACTCGCGAGCCAGTTCCCGGACTACGCGATGCTCGTCGTGGACTCGGCCAAGGGCGTGCAGCCCATGACCAAGGAGCACTTGAAGATCGCACTAGCCTTTGAGGTCGCAGTGTTTGTCGTACTCACCAAGGTGGATACTGTCGGCGTCGAGCGGATAGCTCAGACATGTGAGGAGATCCGAGAGCTTCTTCAGACGATCGCACCAAACAAGACAGTTCGGTTATGTGTTGATGGCAACACCAGCACGATCGGCAGCGTCGAAGCGGAGTCAAACGAAGTACCAGTGCTAGCCATCTCCAGTGTGACAGGCTTCGGGCTGTCGGCATTACAGAACTTCCTGGCCGTGCTGTCACCAAAGCGCGTGTGGTGCTCGGCGAGTGCAACAGCGCCAGAGTTCCAGATCAACAAGGCGTACGACATGGACGACACCGGCACGATCGTCACGGGACTCGTGCAGAGTGGCACCATCCGTGTGGGGGAGAACATGCTGCTCGGGCCTGACAGCAACGGCAAGTTCTGCGAAGTTTGCGTCGACAGCATTGAGGTCCAGCGCAAGGCCGTGCCATCGCTCAGCGCAGGAGAGACTGGAGCTCTCCTCATCTCGTTCCCCCTCGACAACGATGACGAGTCTACAGGGGCCATGCACTCGTCCCGTATCCGCAAGGGTATGATGCTGATCCACCCGAGTGTGAGTCCGATGGCGACGCTCCAGTTCGACGCTGAAGTGCACCTGTTGCGTGATGACTTGACGGGCTTGAAGACCAACTCCCAGGCCGTGATCCATGCTGGACGAGTGCGTCAGATGGCCAAGGTCGTGAGTGTCGAGTCACTGGGCAAGCAAGACTCTCCGCGTGCGATCTGCCGCTTCGAGTTCATGTACTGGCCGGAGTACATGCGTCCAGACATCCCGGTCGTCCTCCGCGAGGCCTGTGCGTACGCCGTGGGCAAGGTCGTACGAGCAGTCCACTTAACGACCCCCGAGCATGTGCCAAGCGTGCGAACCTTCTAGAGACTCCACGGCCGACACTGCGAAGTGTCGGTACTCTCTCATTATCCCTACTAACGCGTACAATACATACTGTATACCCACTTCGACGCCTCACTTCAAGCGAGTCACTTGCAGTGACACCAGCCTCATCCTAGCACTATGCGTGGCAGGCGTGGGATGGTGCAGGCCTATTTTGAACGACGACAAGGGAGCCACGCAGCCTAAATCTGGACGGCACTGCCCGCCATGAAGCTGGTCTGATCGGAACCCCTGGAAGCCCATCGCGCCGGCTCCTTCGTTGTCATCGAAGGCCTACGCTGAAGCACGTGTGCTGGACGAACATGAGCGACGCCGGCGACCTGGAGCTCACGTTTGACGGTGTTCGCGGCCACGATGCAAGTGCCCAGGACGGTTCTAATGGCCCACCAGCCACGACCATCACGACGGCAGCCTCATCAACAAAGAAGGTCAAGACAAAAAAGCGCAAAGGAGGCGGACGAGCCCAGACGATCGAAGAGGTCTTCGCGACGATCAGCACCGTGCGGTCTTCGGGCTTGAATCCACCTGCTGAGCACATTGTGCTGACGCCCCGGTCAGCAGAGGCGTGTCTTCGAAGCGGCGTGAATCCAGAGACGCTCAAGATCCGTGACCTGGAGTCGTTCTACGACCAGGACATCACGCCAGCAGTCCAGCGGATGCGTCACGAGGCCTATTCGATGCGTCGCCACGAAGAAATGAAGGCTCTGCGAGCTGAAAAGAAGAAGATTGTGGCCGACGAGGACGCCTCTGGTGGCCCCAAGCAGCACTCTCCAGTGAACGGAGGCGGTGCCAAGTCGACGTCACCGTTATCGAAAGGAGGCAAGGTGATGTCGACGGGCTCGGTGACGCCTGAGAAAGAAGGCATGTCGCTGCTGGAGGTGGAGCGACGTCGACTGGAGAAAGTCAAGCGCCGCCAAGAACGAGAGCTGGAGCAAATGCTCGAATTCGAGTTCAAGATGAGCAAGATCCAAGAAGAAGCCAATGAAAAGCTGGAGCGAGAGCGGCGCTTGACGGAGCAACGCGAGCGGGAGCGGATGCGGAACGCAGTAGAGTTGGCAGAAGAAAAGCGGCAGCGTGAGATCAAGAAGAAAACCCAAATGGACGCTGAGGAGGAGCGACGACGTCTGGTCGCGGCGGAGATGGCGGCTCGCGACCGAGAGCTCGCCGAGCAGAAAGCCCAGCAAGAGCGCATTCGAAAGATTGAAGCGCGACAGCGAGAAGAAGAGCGGAAGCTGAAGGCGGAGGAACACAGAATGCAAACGGAGGCGATACTTCAGCAGCAGCAGAGTGAGATCCAAGAGCGGCTCAAGCACTTGGAGATCGCAGAACAGACACGGAACGAAATGCTGGAGGAGCAACGGCAAGACCGAGCTGTTCAAATGGAGGAGCGGCGTCGTAAAGTGCTCCTGCGGATCCGGAAGAACCTCAAACAGGCTAAGAAGGTGGAGATAAAGCGGAAGCGGGAGTTCCAGCACAAGCAGGAGATAAGCGAGCATCTGCGACGTCAGCACGAAGAAGAGTTGGCGTATCAGCGGGAGCTGCAGCAGCAAGAACAGGAGCTCATGGAGCGGAAGCGGAAGCTTGTGTTGGAGGACACGAGGAGAGAAGAAGAGCGGCGTAAGGAGATGCTGCTGCAGAGGCAGCGGGAGATCGAGGCGAACGTCCAGCATGTCCAGCACACGCAGCAACACCAGCTCGAGCTCAAGAAGGAGTACCGCAAGATCCAGCAGCAGCTCAAGCTCGACAAAGTGGAGCGTATGAAGCGGATTCAGGAATACAAGCGACTGGAGACACTGAGGAAGCTCCAGGAGACGGAAGATCGGACGCAGAGCATGCTGCAAGAAAAGGAAGAGCTCGTGAAGCGACGCAAAGAGCTGTCGGTCAAGAGCAAGATCCAACGAGATCTGATCATGCGCACGATGGAAAACGCCAAGATCACCAAGAAGTGGAGCAAGGCGACAAAGACCATCGAGCAGGTCATGGGTGGCGGAGGCAAGTCGCCCGAGGGCTCGCCATCGCCCACGAGATCCGTCAGCAAGGGCCAGCCACGGCCAAAGTCTAGCACAGGTTTGATTGATTCCAGCTCCAAGACATCGATCCTTCCGTCCATCGGAAGAACGCACACGCCTGGCTCAGCATCAGCAGTAGCCTCGCAGTCGCGTGCGTTCCGACCGCCGTCTCCGCCTCCAACACGAACAGCGTTCAAGTACACGAAGGAGGCCCAGGAGCAGGCAAGTAACAACAACCGAGAGTCCGCCGCACAGACCTACAACTCCCCGTACGACCAGGTACCCGAGCAAATCCGGCCCAAGAACAAGGCCAAAAACCTGCGGGCAGGCATACTGTGAGGCAGGAGTGGCAAGCGATGAGTAGAGTAGGAAAAGAGACTGTGTACAAACCTGAGCAACAAGCGCTATTAGGGCCTCAACCTCCAAATGTCGATGGCTCACTCAGGGCCGTCCCGCACTGGTTGTTGCAGCAAAAGAGCGCCTTCACAGACCACCGTTCTCGTGTCCGGCGTCGCAGCCAACGAGCAGATCAGTGCCTTCAAATCATCAGTGAATACCATCCCTAGTCGGCTTTGCTCGAAACCGTGCAGTGCCTGGAGAAACGCCCACCGACTCGACGCCGCCAGCGGCTCACGAACCATGGAGATCGGCATTCCATTCGTCGCATGGGCAATTTCCGCGTAAGAAGCCTGATCTGGCTGCGCAGCGTTGTAGTGGATGTACCGCAGATTGGAGCTTGGGTCACGGGCAGCTTGGCTCAGCACGTCCAGCGTTGCGTCTTCGAGACGCTGACGGAGACGCAGGCGTTCTAGCTTGCTCAGTTCTGGCACGTTGCCATCGCGACTTCGGCACTTGTCCAGAAAGGCTTCGATGATGCTGCTTGGGGTGTTTGTTGGACCCAACTCGAGTGACAGCAGCGGCCCATCAGCAGCGATAGCACGCTCAACGACAGCCAGCGAGTTGAGAGTCGCGTCCGCGATGGTGAGATGCTGGAGGTTCGGACAGTGTGCCAACGCCGCATGGACCGTTTCTTCATCGACTCCAGGAATTTGAAGCCGCAGTGCTTGGAGCGGTGAACCACACGTGAACTCGAAGATGTCATGCAGAAAAGTCCTGGTCGTGGCGTCCCCTGGGACGCCTGCGAGCTCGAGGGTCTTGAGCTTCGCAGTTGCAGTGCCGTCTGGATTGTAGTTGAATTCTTTGAGACTGAGACGCGTGCGTTTTCTGGAAAGAGATCTCCGGGGCAAAGTGCAGAAGCCGCGTCCGGCGATGAACACGGCCGCTTTGTCTCCGTTCGTATTCAGCAAAATGGCTTCTACATCAGCCGATAACGTGACAGTGTACTGGTCGCTCGCTTCAAAGCCGAACTCACCCGTCACGACCGTGTCTTTCGGGATGCGGACACCGTACATACCGGTATTCGGCCGATCCAGACCTCGTGCGACCGAGTATTTGAAGTAGTACTGCAACGGGTTGATGACAGCGACCATGTGGAAGATGCCATCGGCGTCGTCCTCGGAGATCGACACGTGGAAGATGGAGAGTGACTCCAGCGACTGGCACGAGTTGTGGCTGAGAAACGACAATGTGATGAGACCCCACACACCCGAGGGGAAGAATGCATCCTCCGCATCAGGAATGTCATTGTGAGAGTCGACGTCGCCGATTTGCAAGCATCTTGACATTGTCCGCACGCAGCATCGCGAAGCAGAGTGCGTGAAACTCCGGGGTCACAACTTCGGGCCGTCCAATCCACAGACGTCGGATCGAAACGCGGGGTCGGGAGGGACTGGCTGGACTGTGGTTGCCCAAGGCGGTGACAAAGCTGATCCAAGCTTCACGCCACACTGAACTGAAGCGATCATCATCGTCAAACAGAGACAGCGTGGGCAGATGGATTGTGTCAATGTGGACACCCAGCAGTATGATCCGCTCGAGCACTCGAATGGTCTCGGTGTGCTCAAGGAGCGCTCTCATGTTGAGATGCAGCGAGTCCAGCACGAAGTGAGGACGCTCCACGGGCAGTCGGTTGGTGGCTTGGATCTGCTGGATCGTCGTCTCTAGAAGCACGAGGAAGCTAACGTCGTGGTCTTTTATTGCTGCGAATCGCGGGTCATCTTGCAACATCGCAGGCATAGCTGGCACTGACACGTAGAGCTGGAGCCGTGGTCGCGCGATCTCCCGGCCTTGGCTGAGCCTATTCGCTCGCGTCAGAAAGCGAAGGAAGTCCTTCGAAAGGCTCTCGCAGCCACACAGAAACTGCATCGTCACCTCCCAGTCGACCATGATCAGCTGATGGCGACGTCGAATCCGGAACTGGTAGTTCGGCCAAAGCGTGTGCGCCGTGAGATCCATAAACGGCGCCGGCACGAACCCACTGAGCTCACGCAGCTTCTTGAGCCACAGCTTGTTATCCGCACTCGCGAGCACACTCGTCAGCAGCAGTGCTTCTCGAACACGCTTCAGCGTGGTCTCGATTTCTGGTTGAGACTGGAAGAGGAGCCCTTTGGACCAGTCGATGTCGAGCCACCAGTCGGTCTCAGGGTCTCGTCCCATGAGCACGGCACCTGGCGTGTCATGGCGGTCGGGATCAGCGACACAGACCAGTCCATGGAGTGTGGTGAACCACGGGTTCATGAACGCCCAGCCATCCTCTGTCGCGGTAGCGCTTGGCGCCGTCATTGTGCTGGCTTGTCGACTTACGAGACTGTGAATGCCCGGCCACTGTGACTATCTGACTACACTGAGTAACCTCAGTATACACCTGATACCAATGAGCTCCTCGCGTTATGGCTACATTTATGGCACTATGAACTTCATTGCTGTGACTAGTCACTCTCGTGAAATGATGTCACACCAGGTATTATCGCATGATCCGTCACGACGAACACGTCAGGAGCTACAGTCGGATACCAAACCACCAACAAACCAGTCGACCGCTCACAGGCGCGGATATCCATCTCCACACGCCTCGAAATGGACACGCGGCAGCACTGTCGAATGCGCGTGCTCTCGCTGGCCACACTCGTGCAACTCGTGGCTCTTGTGCTGCTCTGGTCGCCGAGTTTTGGCGTCGCAAAGCCGACGATTCTAGAAGCCGGAGCTCCTCGT
>JAADVL010000765.1:0-15285 GCA_023334995.1 Pythium sukuiense | reverse complement strand
AGGCACTTTCAAAGTCGGTGTCGTTCTGCATCATGAGACCGAGGCCAAAGACGGAGACGAGCAGGCCTGATTCGCCAAGGAAGCGGTACTTCATGCCGATGTCGGTGACGGTGACGGGGGTGGCCATGGTGAAGTGAGGAGATGGGAGTTGAAGTTGATAGATTGTCGAATGAGCCTTGAGAGGCACGCTGATCTGGCTGGGGGGGGTGCATTGATGCATTTGGATTAAGTGTAATCACGTGTGCTGTAGTACCAGTCGTGGGTTTTTGGTGTCGAGCAATCTTGCAAGATTCTGGCGTGTTGAAGCTGCAAGTAGCCAATAGGAAGGGCCAAAGAGCTGAATTTGAAATACATGCCAACGCCAATCTTAATACTGTATGGGAGATTGCGGCACGGCAGCCTTTTCACGATGGTGGGTGACTTCAAGACACAATCAGAAAGAAGTGTGTCAGCGCAGCCAGGAAGCGCGGCAAGCTCACGATCACTCCAAGTACTGTACAGATCAAGCCTGGTGCTCCAATGAATGCGCATCCATCGGCCTGCCCTTGGTCTCCAGCGAATTATATTGACGACGTGCTCGCTTCGATAGTATCCCAGATCTTACTCTGCGCTTGAAACTCCAGATAAATATCAAAGGGAAGAGTCCAAAAACCGTGCAAGAATACAAAGCGAAACATTCCATTGACTTTCAACAGGCTGCAGCTGGTGCTGTTAGCCTATCATTTTTGGGGTTCTGGCATTGTCGGTGTGAATCTTCTAGCTCGTGGTGACGGATACTGCAGCTTGTGGCCTCCTTCCTGATGTGCTGCTCCAGCAACGTCAGTACCTTGGCTTGGTTTCTCTCATCTGCACACTTCTTGGCCGTGAACAAACAGCCCTTGGAGCAGTTCTCCAGTAAATACTCAACGACTGCCACATGTCCAAAGCGAGCAGCTTCGTGGAGTGAATCTTCGTGGCAGTTGACTTCATCATGCTGGTGTTCGTGGAGAAACACCACGACACTCAAGTGCCCCAGCTGCGCCGCCTTACCCATCGCCATGGGCGTGAACCCTTCCTTGCGGTGGTCATGCAGGAATCGTAACACTTCTAGTTTCGCGTTCCACGCTGCCATGTCCATTGCAAACGTTGTGCAGCCCTCCGTTCGATTGAAATGGAGGAACTGAACAATCTCGAGGTGTCCGTTCTTTGCTGCTTCGTCCATGGCGTTCACATTGCACCCTTCTTGGCGGTTGTCGTGGAGGAATCTCACGACATCCAAGTGGCCGTTGGCTGCCGCGAAGTCCATCGCTTGCTCGGAGCATCCTTCAGTCCGGTTCACGTGGAGAAAGCAAACGATGTCGAGCCGTCCGATGCGAGCAGCGTGATCCATGGCGTCCTTTGTGCAGCCTTCCTGTCGGTATTCGTGGAGAATCTTGACCAACTCGAAGTGACCTTGAGCCGCAGCATAATCCATGGCATCCGTGGTGAGTTTCAGCTCTGGAAAAGACGTGATGAGGAACTTGACCAACTCGATATCACCAGAGAGCACCATGGCATCACACTGCGACGTCCCGACACTCACACAAGCATCCTGGCGATTGGCGGCGAGCCACTTGACGACGTCGAGGTAGCCCAACGTAGCAGCGAAGATGAGTGTCTTTGGCTCGCAGCGCACATCGGTATTCTCATGGAGCCACTGTAGCACCTTGATATTCCGTCGCTCCACTGCGTACATCATCACATGGTCGAACGCGAGTCGCTCGTCGATCTGGACGCCGGTGAACTCCCTGCGCTGTTGGTCGTACGCGTGGTAAAGTCGCTCCAGCATCACGTAGTCGCCTCGCTTCATCGCAATGCACGCGAAGAGGCTTCGCTGGAACGCGTACTGACCGAAGAGGTGGCTGTGCTCTCGTTCATATTGGATCGCGAAAAACGGTATGCCTCCGAGGAAGGACGTAGCGTGGAGGAACAGCGCGCGGTTCGTGAGGACGGCGACGGCGCCTGTGTCGTCTGTCTGGTGCTCCATCGTGGCACGGTGAATTCAAGAATGCCGTCTGCGTGACGCTTCGTCGCAATGCTCTCTTCCGGTTCGCACCGTTGAGAAAAAATCGAAGACCAGAAAGTGCGTTGGAGAAACACAGACAAGATCTGATTGGTTGATGGAAATTTCTATTTTATTTATGGCCAATCACGAGAAAGTATTCAGTACCAGGGTACAGTTCGGTTTGAAACTTTCAGCTGTCCGATGGCGAAGATCAATGTACCTACGCCGTGGGTACGTTTCGGACTGCCAACCTCCTGCTGCAACTTGATTCACGGATGGATCCATTCCACAATCCATCACGCATCGAAGAGCGCGCTTCGAGGGTTCGTCGTCGGCTGAGGAAACGATCTGCGTGCCTTACGTACTTGGCAGAATCCAGCGAGCCGTCCACTCCATGAACGTCTGTGACGGTTGGAATGGAGAAAGTGACTACCCTCCCTTCGCTGTTGGCTTCGTATTCATCTCGCAACGTGAACGCAGGTGCTGATGCCAATGCCATCGGATCCTGTTTGGTCGGAGCAAACGCTTCTTCTTCCACGTCGAAATCAGGAGCCGATGGAGATCCCGCGTAGTCGATTGGAGCAGTGACCGGCGACAAGTTCTCGTATCCTTGGAGAAGCAGTCGTTCTTTGTATCGAAGATGTCGTTGGTGTAATCTCCATCCAAAAAGATCAACCAGGACGAGATCCAGCATGTGATGCAATGCACGCGCTGCTTGTCGCTCGAGAGTTTGGCTGCGATGCGCGCCGCCTTGCGCTTGGAGCTTGAACACGCCGACATCAAGAGCACGGACACGCATAGGAAGAAGGCAAACCACGCGAGGGTCTCCATTTTGTCGCTGTAACGGTACCCGGCACCACATTGATAGCTCGAAGTCGAGGTGGAGTTGCTGTCCAGGAACAGCATCAAGTCCTCGCATAGGCAGCCGCCCTCTCCGATGCACTGGACACTGGAGTTTTGCGACCATCGACTGAGATCCGACGAGCATGGCATGCAGCTGGTATCAGAAGAAGCGCACACAACGGTAGTGTCGGACGCTAGCTGGTAGTGAAACGCTGCTGAGCCGTTGATGTCCACGATACCAGACCCACTGAAAGTGATTGTGTTTGTCGCGGACGAAGCGTCCTCGCAATGCGCCTGCGTGAAGACACAGTGCTACATCCCCCAACAACAGCATGCACTCCTTCATTCCTCCCAACGTGGTTCTGCGTGTGGCACATTACCTGTCGCTGTAAGCACGCCGTGATTTGTCGTGGAAGGCGGCAGTCCCGAATATCGAGCGCTCCATAAAACGCGCACGTCTCGTCAGCCGCTCGCTTGTGCGCGCTAGTCAGCAGTGGCGCTCGTGAGTCGCGCTTGGCAGAGAAGAATGCTTGCAATGGTGGCGGCATTGGTGCTCTTTGTGTGAAGTTCGAGTCAAAACCAGAGTTCGACGGCCTTTGATCTCTCTTGATACCACTGCCAGAGGCTCTGGGTGTGAGAGTGGTACTCACCTCGTGGTCCTCACGACAGTGGGATGAACGAGCGTGTGCACTGCACACGCTTGTTCACTCGTGCACAGGCAGACTTTGCATCATTGCAACGACTCGACCTTATCCAACCTGCATCCCTGACTACTAGACAAACGATTTAGTACTGTACACCACACAACAGGTTCAGAAGCCATGCATTTACTGGTTGATATCAGGGATGAGGACGCACCTGTGTGGGGAAACAGACCCCGCACGAGCGTGGAACGTGGCGCTTCGTCATGGCATCGGAAAAGGAGCAGAACTCGGAGACGGACACATGACGTTTAGCAGTCAACGGCGCCGCGCGTGGGTCGTGTGTCATGTTCGCCCGCGCTGACCCAAATTGTCGACTTGCACTCAAATGACTACTGGATCCACGGTCTCGACTTCGTCAAACATTGGGGCAGAAGCAAGCGTTTGTAGCTCGTCCTTTGATATGCCACCACCGTCGCCTTGCTTTCGGAAAACTGGAGCCGACGCTAGTGCCATTGGATCTTGCTTCGATGGAGCCGAAGATTCTTCCTCAAAGTCAAAATCCGGTGCTGATGGGAACGTTGCGAACTTGACCGGAGCAACCACGGGCGACAGATTCTCGTATCCACGGAGTAGCTGCTGTTCCTTGTAATACAGCTCTCGTCGATGTTGTCTCCATCCAAACAGATCGAGATGCAAGTCGCCTGGTACAGTGTCGAGCATGTGACGCCAGACGTACATGGCTTGCTGCTGGAGATTACGGGTCATGGCGCGTACTCTCCGGTTTGGATCGTCATGGTACAGACCGACGATGCCCCCACAAAGCAGCATGAAGAACATGACGACAGTCACGATCCACATCGTCACGTCGAGTTCGTGGACTGCACCGAGCCGGCATTGATTCTTCGGGTTGCTAATCTGGCTGAGGAAGTCCGGTGGGTGCAGGAACTGGGCGAAAGCTTGAACCAGTCCGCCACACCAACACAAGTTGGCGCCAAAGCAAGATACGCTTGCATTGTGCAACGCTGTGTCGAATCCAGTGTCGTATCCGCACTCCGCGCACTGTGGGTCAGACGATTGACAGACGGTGGCATTGTTTTGTATCAGCGTATCCACTTGGGCCATCCAAGTTTCGAACTGGACGAGACCTGGAGAGCTCAACGATGATCTTGTAGCTGCATCCTTACAATACACGCCAGTGTATACGCAGTGCTGTCGCATCGAAGCCAACGGCCATCAGATCAATTTGCTGCCTAAATCGCCACAACTCGACCAAACACAACTTGTACGTACCTCCTTTTGCGAGCACGCTGACGCGTTGCGTGGCTGGCGACACCCTTGGACATCAACTTCGCCGTACAACGCACACGTCTGTGCAACTTGTCGCCTCTGGATCCTTGGCTTTAATGGAGCGCGCGGGTCTCGTCGAGTACTCGAGATCACAGGAAGTGACGGCCTCTGCTCACTCACATACGTCGATCTCGGCTGACCACAGTCTTGGTCCTCGGCCCACACCGATCGATACCCCGGCACTTCACACACGCCCGAGCACACGCAGCCGCCCAAGCCCACACAAAACTGGTTGATGAGGTCCACGCGTGAGTCTGGTGACTGAGCCGCTGCCTGGAACTGGGTACGACACGCAGAGCAGATCGGATCTGACGCGGCGCAGTAGCTGGCATTCTTTGCGAAAAAGACTCGCTGGTCTCGCGTCGGGTTGGACTGCGGGACGAGCAGCGGCTGTCGCGGTGTCTGGTCTGCTTGCTGCGCCGCCAATCCTAGAGACAGCGTGTCGTTGGTGTGGAGTCGCGCGTCCTCTTCGACGCATTGCCCCCACAGATTCAGCACGCAGCCCTGCAAGCAGCCATCATTAACGCATTACGTAAGTGAGAGTTTTTCGAATTGTGAAGAAGGAGACTGGACACACCAGCTTGGCGAGACAGTCCCTGCACGTGCGCGGCAGGCGGCACTTGGTCAGCGCGTCGGCGACGCCGTAGAAGGCGCAGGATTCGACAGTCGAGACGTTCCGCTGGGCGTTCAGCGGCGCCGCGCGAGGGTCCCGTCGACGCGCATGCGCTGTCATGTTCACGCAAGATCTGCCACTGATTCGCATTCGATGACTGGAGTGAATGTGGGTGTGAGAGTGGGACTACTGAACCAAGAGAGGGATTTTACAACTTTGTGTCTATGATCGGTTTTTGACCATTCACAACTCGACCGACTTCTTTTTCTGCGGTGGCTTCTTGTTGCTTTTTGATGAAGAGCGTGGAGGGGACTTTGCTTGTGCTGCTGGTTCGGCTGCTGGCTTGGATGCTCGTTGAGGAGACTGCACGATGAACTCCTTGCTGGCCCCGTACTTGAGCTCATCGTCGCGGGCCTTCTCCTCCTCGTCCTCGCCGTCACTGAGCACGATACTATCCAGTTCATGGACGTTGATAGCTTTCACTGCCGAAGGAACTCGCTGTAATGGCTGCAGTGGTCGGCTCGTGGCTGCGGCTTCGAGCTCTGTTCCTCCCCGGCTTCCCGACTGGCTCATGATGGTCTTCTTCAGACTCGTGCCCTGGATATTCTCATCGCGCGTGTCCAGCGGTGAGTGCTGTAGCGGCAACTCGACGGCTGTGGTCGTGTCCAGCAACTTCCTCAGCTTTCGCTGGAAGGTCTTGAACTTGTGCGCAGTGTACGTCGCCACTAATACCGACAGCATTGGGTACAACACGGCGCTGGCGATCAGCAGATACACGCTCGTTCCGATGTGCCAGCACGACCGATTCGTCGGGTTCTCACTGCAGCGTGTGTACTGGTCCTTGTAGAACGTCGTCGACAGCACGACGCGGAAGAACGTGAAGTACCAGACCGACGCGATGACCAGGAAGCTGAGCCCGTTGAAGATACTCAGCTGCATCAGATAGTAGTCGACCACTGTGCGGTGCGTGGTCACCACGAGCATCACACTCCACGCGATGCCCAGCAGCGCTGTGCCACTGAGAAGAGCCATGGAGACCTGCAGGAACTTGAGCCCTGCACCACAGTACACCTTCACGACCTCACAGTACTGGATGTGAAGGTCTCCGATGGCGTCCACACAGAACGCTCGCTGGTCCTCACTGCACCAACATCAGCAACAGCATCAACATCAATCAATCAGTCGGTGAGGACATGAATCACTTGGAGTGATGCTCTGGGGCGTACCATTGATCTGTGTACGTGTGGACGGCGCTTTCCTGGGGCGGCACCCACAGCGAGTTGCCCGGATCGAAGTCCGGATCGCCCACGTGCTCCGTGTAGTTGAGCCACAGACCCATACCCTGTGAGTAGAAGACTTGGCTGCCCTTCTGGCCGGACTGCACAGCCCAGAACGGCATGAGCGTCGCGTACCACGTGAAAAACGCGAGCACGACCGACAGAATCACGACTGGACGACGCCATTTCGTAAGTGAGACCGTGAGACCTACATGCCACTAGAGATGGCGCAGAGGATACGCACTGGTGATAGGGATCAGCTGCTTCATGGTGAGCGTGGCGCGTGGGCTGGGGATGCAGAGATGGCGTAGGCGAGCGGCGAAGAGCAGTCTCTGGTCGTGGTCTCCATGTGCCGACGGATGCGTCCACTTGTGGCTACCTGAGTTGGCCGAGTTGAACACAGAGAAGGGGTGAAAATATATATTCCATCCTTTGGACAGAGGTGAACGGTTGATATACCTTCTCAAAAACAGTACGACGGATACACGACCACTTCATGACATCCGCCCCTCGGGCTGTTACTCGTTCCAATTGGGTCGTGGTGGTCCTTAGATTGGGTCATATGACCTGTATAACTTGATGTACCCATCTCAGGCTTTGTTCGGAAAGTGCATCACGTCCGTCTAATGAACACTGAAGGCAAGCCACCAGATCCAAGTGAAGCGCTTCGAAGGCGACGACGTGGGAGTCCTTACGGCCCAGCTTCCGGCCTATGGGTCTCCGTGCATACATGCCCATGCATGGATTGCTTGTTGTTTAGAGATGCCGTCGTTGTGGTGGCGTCTCTATAATAAGCGGCATGGGGTATCAGTTACGACAGGTACGCGCGACTTGCAGGCTTTACGACTGTGGGTCTGCTACTGTAGCGTCGCTTGGCTTCGACGTCTTCAAGCGACGCGAGGATGCATCGCCTTGGTGTTCGCCACGCGGAGGTCGCTGTGATCAGCGACGATCTCATCCGCAAGGCCGTGTGCAAGCCGAACGCCAACGACGATGAGATCGATCCTCTCAACGTGAACGCCATCCACGAAGGCGGCAGCGACAGCCAGTTAGCAAGCAGCGGGGGTGGTGGCGCTGTAGACTTCGCTAAGCTGTGTGTGTTATCGCTGTCATTTCGGAACATCTTCAAGATCGACAACCTCGAGACGCTGCGTCATCTCACGAAGCTGCAGCTCGATAACAACGTGATCCAGGAGATCGAAGGCATCTCGCATCTCGTGCACTTAGAATGGCTCGACTTGTCGTTCAACAACATCACGAGCATGAAAGGGCTCGAGACGCTCACGAATCTCATGGATCTCAGTCTCTATAACAACTGCATCACCAAGCTGGAGAACCTCGAGACGCTCAAGAAGCTGCAGGTTTTGTCGATCGGCAACAACTCGATCGCCAGCACAGACGGACTGCTGTATCTGAAGACACTGGAATCGCTACGCGTGCTGAATCTCAGCGGAAATCCTGTGTGTTCCGACCCGGAATACCGACCGTTCCTGTTGGCGCATCTCGACAAGCTCCAGTATCTCGACTACGCTCTCGTAGATAACAATGAGACGCTCCAGGCCCGAGAGCAGTACCAGGACGAGCTTGAGGAGCTCAAGGAAGTGAAAGCAATCGAAGACGCGGCCATGGCGCGAGAGGCTGAGCAGCAGAAGTACCTCGCGATGCTCAAGGATGCGAACGTGATCGTGTTGGAGACGCTTCTTGCTGACATGTTCAAAGAGGACTCGGAGATGGCGAAGATTGAAGCACTCCCCGGCCTTCGCAATATCATCGACGACTATACTGAGAAAACCAAGGCTGCAACGGAAGACGTCAAGGCAGTATTACTGGACAAGCACGGCTTCCTGTCCAGAGAAGTGGACAACTTCCACGCCAAGTACGGCAAAATCCAAAGCGAGGCCCAAGACGCGAGCATCCATGCGGTCGAAAACTACCGCAGAGCAGCCAAACACCTTCTCAAGCAAGCCCGTTCAGGAGCTGGAAGTGGTGCTGCAGGTTCTGGTGCACCGTCGTCAGGGCTTTCACCCGATAGTGAAGCTGTTGCGGCAGCACTTCAGCATCTCCAAGAGGCGGAGGCTGCGAGCGACAAGCTCCACAGCGAGCTAATGAATGTCGAGTCCGATTTGGTCGAGACTGCTCAAGAACTGGTCGCCACGATGGAAGTCGCTGTTGAGGCCATCGGCACTGAGGCGCGAGAGCTCGCAACTGAACATTTCCGTACGGTCGAAGTCCTGGAGAACAACTTCTTCGAGAGTGTCAGCCAGCTGGCTGTGACTCTACTTGAACGCATGGCCTCTGAGGACGGAGAAGACGACGACTTCCTGAGTGATGAGTGCCGTGCAATTCTCAACGACCGCGATGCGCTCAACAACGCGATTAACGGCTCCCATGATATCCACATTGGCAAATTATTGGCCCAAGAGGACGTCATGCGTGAGCAGAGCGTCGCCAAGATCCAAGAGCTCATGAAGCAGGCGAAGAGCCACGAGTGGACGCGAAACCGCACGCGTGTGGCCGAAATCCTTACGATCCGAGAGAAACACGTCGCCGAGATCCAGCGCGTGCGCGATGAACTCAGCCACGTTGATGAGGATTTCTACTAAGCTTCAGTTTATGATATTTTACGAATGCATAAATGCCTCTCTGATCAAACTCTGGCCATAGCAAGTCTCTCGACCGTCCTGAAATTCCCCCTGACGAAGTCGATGGACACCTGCTGCTATTGTAGCACCATCCTCAATGAGGAAGCGGCAATCGTTCGTGGTGTAGACAGCGGGCTGGATATTTGTGCCGACGACATCATCCGAAGCCCCCCGTTATCGTCTAATTCCGCTCGTTGAATGGCACAGTCGTCCTGGCGCCTCGGTACGGCACGCACTTGGTCACGTCCGACTTGAACCAGCACGTTCCACCTTCGTAATCCGCCCACGTCACCGCCTTGCACGATGCTGGGTGGTTCCAGCAGAAGATTTCACATGCTTCAAAGTTATCCTCAGTCTGCTTCATGTTGAACACATCGTTGCCGCATATCACAGTTCGAGAACTTTGCGGACATTGAAGTATCCGATTCCTCGGTGATGATGCAGCCCTTGCCGCCGATGTAGGTCCTTGCAAACCCCACCGTGTTCTTGAGCCAGCATGTTCCTCCTTCGTAGTCGGTCCACGAATGCTGGGAAGAGTTTGCAGTTGTTACAGCACGTCTCCGGACCGCCCTTGGTCGCGACATAGTCTCCTGCGATGAAGTCGATGTTCCGCGCGCACAGACAGTAGTTTGACGCGTCCGCTGTGATGTGGAAGCTGCCAGTGCCCGTCGAGGAAGTTGCGTTGGATGCGTTCACTGGACTTCACGGTCCATTGGCCCTTCATAACTCATAAACGATCTCACCATATTTCACGATATTGACAACACATGCTGATGATAACCTGTATGTATTTATACTTTCAGTTTTTCGAACAAGACAGCCCTAGCATCGAAGCAATGGCCTTGCCAATTCTTCTCAAGCATAGCGGCGTCCAAAGCGGCCTTCGTTGAATACGATGATCGCGATTGCACCGGTGAGATCCTACGAATGCAAGACTGCCTCGCTGATCAAATCTCGTAGTTGGAACGCCGTCCATGCTGGGGCGATTGGAATCGTGCGAACTAGGCGATCACTTGCGTCGAACAGAAGGATATGTGGAGGCTGTGCGACTGCTGCGACCTGGATCGTTATGCATCGAGGATGAGAAAACCCATGGATTAGAGAGGACACTGCGACCTACCGTTACATAGGCAAGATCATGCGCCATTTCTTTGTCGTCGAACTCACGGATGTGAGGAAATGCCTCCATTTGGCAGGGAATACGGAGCGGAGCGCGGATCACGGCACGGACGGCATGACCACCAGTAATCTGTACGGTTATGCACACTATAAATTGAAAGTAGTATTCGTGTGAACGCCTTCGAGCTACTTACGGTTGGTTTGGGTAGGATCTGGCTGAGAAACGCGAGCTCGTCAGTCGAGAAGGCAGCTTTGAGCGATGAAAGCGTCGGCAGTCGTGCTGCGCACTGAGACTGAGCATGGCTCTCACGGAGAGCCACGAGTAAAATGCAATCGAGAACAACGGTCAACCGCATCGTGCGAAAGGAACCGACTTTGAGACGAGATGAGGGGGCGAATGCCTCGTTTTGGGTGGGTTTAGTGAGGCAAACGCGATCTTTCCATGGTTTGAACGAAAAGTCGTTGTTGGGTCGCACTAACGGAGTCACATCGAGCTTCCACATTGGCGTTGTATTAGCGTCCTTCGTTGAACACGACCGTGGTGGTCGCGCCGGTGTACTTGGAGCAGTTCGACACTGCTGACTTGAACCAGCACGTACCGCCTTCGTAATCCGTCCAGGTTACTGCCTTGCAATCAGGACTCAGCCAACAAATGAGCTCGCACCGATCGAAGTTGGACGCGGGAACTGGGATGTGGCTCTGATCATTGCCCGGCATATCGCAGTTCGCGAAGCGAGCGGTAGACGGACTGGTGTTGGAGGCAAGCACGCAGCCCTTGGCTCCGATGTAAATCTTGGCCGAGCCGGCGTTGCTCTTGAGCCAGCATGTGCCACCCTGGAAGTCAGTCCAGGAGTATCCAACGCATGCCGAATTGGCCTTGCACTGGCCACAGCACGTGTCCGGACCGCCCTTCGTAGAGCCAAGATCCCCGCCGATGAAGTCGATGTTTTGACCCATCATGCAGCTGCCACCAGCAGCAGCCTCAATGTGGAAGCGACCGGCGTTCGTCGTGTTGGCAGGATGCTGGACAACCGTGCCAACGAAGTCGGCTCTGGCATCTGAAAGGGCAAACAGCGTGCTCAGCGTGAAGGCGATGGCAGTCGTGGTCTTCATGGTGATGGTTTGCTTGGACTCGTGGGAGGAGGGAGGTAAAGCGGAAGTGCCTGTGCCGAGTCTGCCTACCTCAGCCTGCAGGGAACCCTCGGCTCACGGACCGTTGCCGTTTGGAACGCACACTACTACATTGCCGCAACCGTTTCTCACATCGCATTCGTCCCACATGCGGCACCTGCGCATGATGCGCAGGATGCGAAAGCGCAACCCTTTCAAATTCGGGTATTGTATCGTGTTGAACGTACAATCAGTATAGGGACCGTACTTTCGCCGGACTACAGTACACTTCTGGCGTTCGAGGAGCGGAAGGGAACACAGATTCGAAACGGGAAGATCCTTTGGACGTATCAGGCGGAAATGGTGAAGCTGTGGTTCGACACCGCCATCACAGTGGTGGCCATTAGTGGACAACCGCGGTGGCCCACAAGTTCGTCTAGTACAACATCAAGCTGGCCGTTCCCCCTCACACATGACATCAAGGCATTGAAGTATAAAAACACTTCCATTATCCGAATCCGGTTGCCATGAACTGATAAATGCTGTTTTCTTCTAGTGCGCCTTAACCATCGGCGGCAGAGGCTGCGCGTTGCTTGTGCATGCACTCGCTCACGGCTGAATTGAAGAAGCATGTGTCGTGGTAATCGGTCCACGCCAGCGTCTTGCAGGCCAGCGTTAGCCAGCACAAGAGTGGACTGGATGTTACCTTCTACGGATTCACTCGCTTCGAAGTCTGCAGATACTACGACAGTGCGAGACCGTCCATGGCCAGACCCAGAGTACCGATATGAATGGGGAAGTAGACAGAGATGTATTCTTGACAGTATCGTTTCCTACTCCCCGAACGGAGACACCTTCGCCACTGGACCAAGCCCTTCTGTAAGGCCACGGATCATCTACATGTATTGTTCCATGTTCTCGTCGCGCCCTTCGTTCAAGACGACACCGGTGCTCACGCCTTCCTTGTACACGCACTCCGTGACCGCTGACTTGTAGTAGCACGTGCCGCCTTTGTAGTCGCTCCACGTCGCCGCATAGCAGCCATTGCTCAGAAAGCAGAAGGCTTCGCACTCGTATCGGTCGTCGTGGGGTTGGTTGATGAGGTCGTTGCCCGGCATATCACAGTTGTCGAATCGCACAGCCACCTTGATGTCGGCCGAGCGAATGCAGCCTTTACCACCGAGGTACACCTTGGGTGCTCCTACATTGTTCTTGAGCCAGCACGTGCCTCCTTGGTAGTTTGTCCATGAGTACGACGAGCAACCGTTGTCCTTGCAGGCCAGACAACAGATATCCGAGCCTCCGCGGACACTCTTGTAGTCGCCTCCGATGAAGTCGAGGTTCTGCCCGACCCAGCACTTGGCTTCCTTGTTCGCGTTGATCTGGAACTTGCTGGTCGAGTTCGTGGCGTTGGCTTTAAGGCTGATGATCGTGCCGACGAACTCTACTGCTGCAGCCGTCGACGTCAACACCGCCGACGTAGCAGCCACTAAAGCAAGCGACGTCTTCATGGACAGTAAAGTTGGATGGTGTGAGTCGGAGAAAACAAAATCCAAAATAATGAAGCTGCAAGTACTTCTGCCGGGCGGGGGTCGCTCGAAGCGCTCGTAGACTTCCCTTACCGTGGGGTTTCAGGGAAGACTCTGAGCACACGTTCAACTGACTAGTGTCAGCCATCGAGAGGCTCGTCTTGTAACGACAACACTTCCATCGCGAGGAGTCTCTTCCGCAAGTGAGTACAGATGAAAAGCGGCGTATCAGAGTGCTTTTCATCGTGGAATTCCCGCCCGATTCTTCAGATCATTGCGACAGGCAGCCTGTCTCCTCTGGTGTTGTCAAGGGACCGCAGCCTGTTAGAGGCTTCAGTCCCGGGACAACGCCAGAGGAGGCTGGGGGTCCCCAGTCCGGAACGCCCCCAGACTTGAGCTCTCTGTTCACGCAGAGAGATTGAAGCGAAGAGAGCCATCGACGTGTATTTGTGCTCACATTAGTCTAATACTGTACTACGTATTACTCAAAATCTGCTCGAATGTGGCCTGCAATGACCTTGTCGGCCTCGTAACTCTGGTCTTCAATCACTTCCCATTGTGTTACCGGTAGCGGCCATCTTTCCATGCAGAGACTGCCAATAGTAGAGTAATGTCTCCTTTATTAGGCCCTCGATGGTGTCCCTGACTTTAGATTCAAATGGGCATGAACGGTAGTGTACGCAGTATTGTTGCAGGCAACATTGTTGTATAGCTCTGCTACATCCTGCGCAGACTTCAACGTGTACAAATCAAACTGTGTAGTCGTCGAACATCACGCTTGAAACGGCCCCTGGATAGTTGGCGCAGTTGCCGACGGAGTGCTTGTACCAGCATGTGCCTCCCTCGTAGTTGGTCCACGTCACTCCCCTGCAGTATGGTTGCTGCCAGCAATACGACTCGCAGTTTCCAAAGTTTGCCAGCGAAGCACGTACGGACCACATGTCGTTACCCGAGAGATCGCAGTCCTGAATTTGGCCGTAATTCTGCTCGTTCTCATCCGAGCCGATGACGCAGCCAGTGGCGCCGATGTAGATCTTGTTCTGGCCGACTCGGCTCTTCAACCAGCATGTTCCGCCTTGGTAGTCGGTCCACGTGTACGCAGCACACGCGAAATAGCGCTTGCACTGGTAGCAGCACGACCCCGGAATGTTTTCACGGACAGAGATCAAGTCGCTGCCGATGAAGTCGACATTCTGGCCACACAGACAGGCGTTGCTTGGCGCAGCGTTGATGTGGTTGGCGCTGCCGTTGGTCGCGGATGTCGTCGCATTCGTCGAGATCGCTGATGGCGTGCCAACCACTTCACCGATAGCGACGTAGAGGACGAAGATCAAGTTGACGGCGATAGCGAGCGCAGGAAGGGTCGTCATCTTGGAATGGGCTGCGAAGATGACTGGAGCTGGCGGCTGCAAAAGCAGGAATGCGGAACGTTATCCAACTGCTATGCAACACATTCTGGCATGTGCTGGTGCCCTCATAGCAACTTTGTAGCATAGCCGAATTGATGAAGAGCTTAGCTGCAGACCTCGGATCACTTTTCCGACTCACTGTGAACCGCAGCTTGTGTTCATCAGTGAGTCACTGACAGTGACTCGCTGAGGATAGCGTCTATGAGAGAAAATGCGCTGCGTTTTTATTCGAACTGTGTACTGTACTGCACAAGGCCGATAAGAATACGTACCGGTACTACAGAATTGGACTGTATCACGCCACGAGTCGTGACAGTAGTATGCGGGACCTCGGACGTTCCCTCTGATATACTTCGAAGTACTGCTGATACCGGTACTGGTATTGTGCTTTGCAATGCTTTTGCGGGTCCAACTGGATCCTCACCTACCCTCCGAACTAGAAATAATTCGGGGTTGGCTAGCTTAAATCGAGGCATAAAACGAGGCAAAACGGTGCGTATGTCACTCGCTCAGATCTTACGCCTCTATCTACCGCAAAACTCGGAATGATAAAACACCCGGAATGATGAAACAGGCCCGCTCAGTCCCTTTTTGCTGATCTGAATGGCCCAATCAAATCGCAGGATCAGATATTGCAGACCCACTTTTGGAAATATGACTATGTGGTCCACATAATGAAAAATGCCGGGAAATGCTCCCTGGAATTCACGGTACTACCACATGAAAGCT
>JAADVL010000764.1:0-15291 GCA_023334995.1 Pythium sukuiense | reverse complement strand
CCCCCCCCCCCCCCCCCCCGCATGCCCAGCTTCTACTGCGAGTGCCGGCCTGGTTTTCTTCCCTCATTCCACAATTCTCCAGCCAGCAGACAAGTTCACAAGCTCACTATGAAGACTACCACCTTCGCCGCACTCGCCACTGCCACTGCCACTGCCACTGCCTCAGCCGTTGCCTCCCTCGCATCCGCTTCCAAGTACAACGCCGTCTGTGTCTTCGCCGAACTCCAGTGTGGTGGCTCCATCCAGCTGCGTGAGTACACGCCCACTCATGGAAACTCGTGCGTTGGTGCTGATTGCATGGCGATCGTGGCGGACAATGTGACCACGTTCTCGGCGCTGCCGACCTGTACGGATGACCACATCACCGACACGGCTCGTCATCTCAAGGGCAAGCCGTACGTGATCGTCGAGAACTACGCTGGCAGTGGGTGCGCCGGTGACTTCACGAACGCCGTCGCGGTGGTAGCGAACGGCAAGTGCTACCCTGGCGCGAAGGGAGACAGGAGTTACATGGCCACGCTGGGTGCCAGCGATCTCTCGGTATCATGGATGCAGTATATGGGCGGCGACTGCTCCGGTAACGCGACGACCGTGAGCTTCACGGCGACCGAAGTGGACCGTAAGGCGTGCGTCAAGGACACGATGCGAGCGCTCGCCGTGCAGCTTCCAGGCTCTGGAAGCGAGACAACGGCCGCCAATGCGTCGACCTCGACACCAGCTCCAAGTTCGAGCGGCATGGGTGCGCCTATCTCCCTTGTCGTCGGTGTGCTCACCGCGGCGGCAGCTTCGATGTTTGCCTAGGTCACGGCGGGGATGCAACAATGGATACACACTGACTGATATCTGTTACAAATGACCTCGATGTGTACCCATATGTCACAATCCATTTGTATCAAAATTGAAGCAGTCTCATTTCCCATTTTCACTTTCAAACTGGAGACCTGGAAAGTGCAACTTCAACACCGGACCACGCGACGTAAGATGGAACAGCAAGCGGTGGACGTGCATCCTCAGGACGGCGTTGATGGCGAGAACGATAGAGAAGATGCACGCGCCGCTTTGGCTGCAGCCGGTGCGGCAGTCGCGGCTCCGAACGGCCCCAAGAAGGACGAGAACCAGGCGCCTTCGAAGCACTGGTTTGAGGACCAGGACTTCTCGAACGCCTTGTGGGTAGGAGACGACGTCGCTGTGCGTGAATCGCTGGAGGTGAGCTACGTGGGCACGACGCGCGCAGTGGTGGTCCACGGCTTCCAGGTGCGGGAGCTGCTCTTCGGCGACGAGTTCACGTCGCTGCGGTTCATCCACTACAAGAAAGGCACGGCGTGGCTGCGGTACAAGATGGAGCAGATCGCCTTCCGCATGGGTCTACCTGGGCCCGTGGTGGAGCAAGCCGAGCGCGTCACATACCAAATCAAGATCGTCCACTTCGTGAACAAGCACGTGGCTGCGAAGATCTACGAGCAGCTCATGCGCGACAACAAGAGCAAGGTGCTCGGGATCGAACCTGTGCGTGCCGCTACGCACGCCAAGCCGGACGAGATCTCCACAGCGTCGCTCACAGGACGTATCAACTTGACGTGGGCGGACGGCGTTGCGACGGGCGGTGCCCACGTGGAGTTCGGCACTGTGGAAGCCGCGAACGCGTTCTTGCGGACGAGTCCAGCGGACATGAAGGCCAAGCCCCTGGGGATCGAGCCAGAGGAAGCCGTTAGGTATGGAGGTGAAGACGGCCAACTGAGCGACCACGTTCTGGAGATGAGAGAATGGCGCCAGCGTCTGAAGGAGATGCATCCGTGGCGTCCTCCGCTGCGGTTTGACGACCCGCCATGCACGTACAACCGCATGGCGTACTTCGACGAGACGGCGATCAACGCCATGACGGTGGAGCAAGTGCTTCAGCTCAAGTACCGAGTCAAGATCTGCAATGGGCTTGCGAAGAACGAGGACGAAGTGCGTGTGCGGGAGGTGCTCTTCCCGCACCGCTTCACCAAGTGCACAGTGGATCGTATTCAGAGGAACGCGCCGTACGAGAACCGACTGCTTACGAGGTCTCGAGCCCACGACTTCCGCCAAGTGTTTGACAAGTGCAAGCTGCCGAAGACTGAAGACGTGTTCACGGATTGGGCGGACAAGACGGCGCGGCGGGCTGGGTTATTTGTCGCCTTCGAAGACCTTCAGCAGATGGATGAAGCGTACAACCAAGCCATGGCGTCGGAGCATTGGCGGGTCATGGAGAGACCGTACGGCCAGCCAGTGCGTCTGTACGTCGAGTACATTTACCGCATGGACGTCAAGACAGACGTGTACGACTTCTTCCGCGCCAAGATCGATGAGATCGGTCGACACGCGCAGAGCAACGGCGTGCGGTACATCGTCAAGGCGTTCTTCAGGCAGACGGAGATCGTGTTTCGTAGTCGGAGCCTCGTAACTCTTCAGCGTATCGCAGCGTCGGTGGAGAAGGTGTTCGAGTGTGAGAAGCTTCTCAGTGCGATCACAAGCGTACTGCTTAGCCAGGCAGGGTGCGAGTCCGTGCGAGTGTGGGCGGAGAGTCTCCATGCCTCGAATCTGTGCGTTCGCGTTGATGAAGAAGGCAAGTCGATCTGGCTCTACGGAGCCAAGGCTAATCGCGAGCAGGCAATCACCACTCTGCGTGGTTGGGTGAAGACGATTCAAGCCACCGTAGAGGTGCTCGACCACGTCGTCCGCATTGATGTGGCCCGAGTTGAAGCCACGATGGCTGCGAAGGCGAGAAGAGCCAGCACGGAGCCACTGACAGGCAGCGCTTGTGTCTTGAAGTGGCTAGAGTCTCAGCGTAAGATGACCGGGCTCTTCCACATCGCCGTGCTTGGCGACGGTAGCCGCATCGTAATTTCGGGCTCCACTGCGGCTGTGAAAGAGATACTGGACAAGTGGGCGTCCAAAGGGTATCTGCTAAAGCGAGACGGCGTGAAGAAGAAGGCCAACGCAGCAGAAGCGCATCATGAGTGTGGCGTCTGCATGCTGCCAGCCGATGAGCCCAGCATCACGTTCGCATTGTGTGGCCACGTCTTCTGCCACGAGTGTATCCGCCCAGGACTCAATGCCGGAAGCAACCTGCCGCTCGTGTGTCCCGTCGAAAACTGCGGCTCACTGGTGCACGTGAACGACGTCGCGAAGGTCGTCGTGAACATGAGCGCGATCACTGAAACGGCTCTGTTCGACTACGTCGCTGACAACCCCACGGAGTGTGTCGTGTGTCCCAAGTCCGGCTGCAACCAGATCCTTCCTCGTCTCTCTGATATCGAGAATCACTTGATGTACTGCGAGAGCTGCACGCGCAACTACTGTCTCGAGTGCTCGCAAAGCTTGGGCTGCGCGATGGATGGCCACGAAGACCTAAGCTGTGAGGAGTTCCGCAACCTTTGTAGCGAGGGCCGCACCGACATCCACGTCCAGTACATCCGCGAGCGCATCTTCACGCTCTGCTGTCCCAGTTGCAAGGCCGCGTTCCTGGATTTTGACGGCTGTACGTCGGTCGCCTGCGGCAATGTGACGTGCCGTCGGTACTTCTGCGCGAACTGCCTCAACTTCAGCTCCAAGAGCTCCGATACCACCCACAGACACGTGTTGAGATGTCCCAAGAACCCTGCGCGGGGCGAGTACTTCGTGTCGGAGATGGCGCTGGCACAAGTGCATCGAACTCTGCGGACGGCCAAGATGCGCGAGTACCTCCTCACCAACATTCCGAATCGAGAGGTTCGTCGGATCGTGCTCACGCGGCTTTCCAAAGACCTAGAAGACTTGCAGATTCCCATGCCGAACGACCTGTTCCCTGTGTCGAGCGGTGGCAAGGCGAAGGTGAAGCGACCAGCTCCACCAGCGGCGTAGTGGCTGCTTGGTGAGACGCCAGCCAAGCCAAAGACTCTCGGTTTGGGCAAGACCAAGTCGCCCTACGACCCGTGTATTTATACTTGCTCTAGCTCACAAGATACCATTCGAGGCAGCGCTGAAAGACCCGACGGAGCAGAGACCATCTCACACGGGAGAATGGTTGTCGCGCATACGTCGGTTTTAGCTTGATTTATAGTAGCAGCGATGCCTCAAAACACACAACAATTTTCATCGAAA
This sequence comes from Pythium sukuiense, assembly GCA_023334995.1. Taxonomy (NCBI): domain Eukaryota; phylum Oomycota; class Peronosporomycetes; order Pythiales; family Pythiaceae; genus Pythium; species Pythium sukuiense. Next base: position 11,184 of record JAADVL010000764.1, on the reverse strand, counting down.
TGATAGTCCTATCCATGGATACCACAGCTAGTGCCGTGCTATTTGTCTGTAGGTCCATAAGCTGCGTGCGTGTGGATGTCGGAGTGAATCCCCTCACGTGAGTGAAGGTTGCCACTTCCACTTGCCACGCTGGCGCTGGAGGTCAGACCCGATGGAAGACGGTGTTCCACAGCGGCGGACTCCACCGCCTTGATCACACAAGTGGAGCATCGATAATCAAGACAAAAACAGGACAGAGACTGTCTCAGTTGGGAAGATCACAACTCGGCAGTCGAAAATAATCTGGACATAAAAGAACCAAGAGGCGCACTTGACGATGTCAGCGCACTTGTGCGAGTGAGATTGCACGGTTGCCGTTAGAGGTAATCGACTCGAGGGTCCGCACAGAACGCTATGAGAACGATCGCTACGGTGGCGATCCGAAGCCTAGTAGTACAGAGCTTGTCTGGTTCAGCTAGGCTTTCCAAGACTCCTGGTGGCTGGAGCATTCGAGGGTGGTTGCAAGGGCTACCTGCCGTCGCTGGTGTCGCTAGGCGTGTGAGGACCGAGATGACGAGCCTGACCATCTCGGACCTTTGCTAGTAGCGATCATTTGCAAACTCGTCCGGTCTTGCTCGGATCTCCTGTATCGATCCGCGACAAAGCTATTCATGATCTCCATGGCCTCCTCCTGGTGCATTTAACTTGGGACTTGGTCGTCTATGTGGTCCAATGACTTGCGTGTGCATGGATAAATGAACTGGTTGTGAGCGCCTCTCATTGAGTTAGGTGCTTTTGTACTGTGTGGGAGTTGACGTGAAGAGTGGAGAATGATGAGCTTAATGTGCCGACATCGTCTGATCATGCTGAGCATATGACGAGAAGCAATTACACAGCACTGAAGATCCACTCGCTATTAATACTACATATGATACGTGTGCACCGTTGGGCGAATCGAGTCTTGCGTAGCAATGGCTTGCTGTCACGTAGACGGAATCACCACCAACCTCTGGTGTATCCAAACGAACGACAGCCTTGATTAGGGAATGTTCTTTCTATGTACAATATGACATGGCTACATCGACTGTCCTTCTTTATCAGCAGATGGACTGCTGAATCACGAAACGCCCAATGCCTAACCGAACAGCTCCGCCTTCTTCCACGCCGTCAAGTCGGTTCGGTTATTCCTGTTTGGGACGCCTGTGTTCCCGTTGTCTGGTCGGCCCCACGCAGCAGTCCGACACCTGACGCGGGGAGTCAGATGGGGCCAGTGGACGAACAACTACTCGTTGATGAGATCCCCATCTGCTTCCACTCCATCTTCGCGACCGCACTGCTCCTCTCGTGTATATTCGTTTCGCCACGTTGGCGGTATGTGGCTCTCAATTGAGCCACATGGAATCCCAGATAAATCTATCCACGATCGGCTGGAATCTATCATCAGCGGGTACCCGTACTGCGTCAACACGACAGTCCATACCGCTGGTCTCACCTGGGAGTCTCCTCCTCATGCGAATGGACTGGTAGGCTTCGAGTTCATTTCACAACGTACCTGCATCTCATCCCAGTCCTCACCTCTCCGTCTCGGCCAAGATGGTCAGCTTCACCCTCAAGCTCGCCGCCACTGCAGCGTGGGTTTTCCTCGCTACCACTGCAGTTGAAAGCCACTCGTTCCTCGTGAAGCCTGTCGCTCGTGCCGCCGGCTACCGCTCGGATACCACGAACACGATGGGCTGCCCAAACAACAAAGTGGGCATTGTGTCGTCGTTCAAAGCCGGTGAGACGATCGACGTGCGCTACTGGCGCAACAACCACATCGGCGGCTTCATTCGCTGGTCCATGGTAGCTCGTGGCGAGGAGTCTCACGACAGCTTTGACAAGAGTGCATTCTACTACACATGCCGGGAGTCTGGTCCCGACTGTATCCCCAAGAGAAACGCCGATCGCCCGATCACTGGAGATGGCTCAGGCACCAACACCATCAGCTGTGGCGATACTATCAAGCTGCCCGATTGGCTTCCTGTTGGAGACTACGTGCTCCAGTGGACGTGGTTCGGCGTAGGCCACAGCGGTGGCAACCTCGGATGGCAGGAGCCAATGTTCCGATCGTGTGCGGATATCAAGCTCACGACCACAGGCGCGAAGGCTGCCGCTCCTACGTGTCCGACTTTCGTCGGTGGTGATCGTATCACTAAGGCCCAGAACAAGACCAGCGACCAGTGCTTTTACTTCTACACGACCGACATCGTGAACTCGGTTTACAAGGGAAGCAACGCTGAGAGTGTCGCTCTTCCTCTGTACAAGTACGGAGTCCCGAAGGCGGTGGAACGCTGCCAGGGAGGCTCAACTCCGGCCAACAACAGCACCGACGACAATGACGACGAAGATGATGACAAGACCGGCAAGGACACGGACGCATCCCCAACGTCAGTGCCTTCGACGACGGCCCCCTCGACTACGAAGCCGTCGACTGCACCTACGACGACCCCTGCTGCGACCAAGGACTCAACACCGACTACAGTCAAGCCATCCACGGACAAGCCGACGCCGACCACTCCATCTTGTCGTCGCAAGGAAGACTAGAGGAATCGTCGAGAGAGCGTTCTCTTCTTGTAGTATGTCGTATAAGGGGAGCTCAAATCGGGCTTCATCCAGTAGTATATGTTTCCACAAAACGTAGTTTGGTATTTTATCAGTTTTAGAGACAGTATTCCTCAGAAACATGATTAAAGCAGTCATCCGATTGGACAACGCGACCGGACAAACATACCAAACCTTACCATGAAACGAAGCCAATTTGGATGAAGGGGTCATTTCCATCTAGTCTCGCCGGCCATGAAGATTGATTGATGGAATGGGACCGACCAACTGCTCTTCCTTAGATTGCTCTGGACGACGAGACGGATTCTCACAGGCACCCCATTCTTCCTCATTTCGCCTTTGTCGTCTGCTCAGCAACGCAACACCCGACAACGATGGACTTCTTTGGCAAGAAAAAGCAATCCGCTGTGAAGTTGTTCACCAAGCGCCGCACACAAATGGAGGCGAATATCGAGAAGGTGGGCGAGGAGTTGAATGCCCAGGCCGCTGTGGTCAACGCGCTCGACCTCGTGATCGTCATGGACTGCACGGGGTCGATGTATACGTGGATCGCTGAAGCCATGTCGTCCATCATGAAGATCATCGACAGCGTCGTGCAAGACCACACGAAGGCCTCGGGAAGTCGCGTCGTCCGCCAGTTCATCGCTCTCGATGAGCAAGGCACGAAGCGTTCTCGTGAGCTCCAAGAAGGTGGCGAGTTCTGAGAAGGCCAGTGGCGGTGTGTCCAGCCTGAACCACTATGGCCCAACGGGGGCCACGACTGTGCTTCCTGGTATTGGTGAAGCTGACGAAAGCGACGAGAAAAGCGACGACGATGACGATGAAGACAACCATGGATACTTCCTTGCTGCGCCACCGCGGAAGCCACTCGACTGGTTCGAGCTGGACGATGTCCCGCCGTGCGTCACTCGTGCCATTTCCGTCAGGGAGCTGCCGTTGACTGGGCAAAGCTGGATCTCAAGCACACGACCCAGGAGACTACAATCAAGCTGATGTCTACATGCTTTGCCAAGGGGGCCATGCGCTCAGCCCACGCCATGTACGACATGAACATGGGCAAGCGATTTGTCGCCAAGTTTTACTATGGTGAATCAGCGACGCGCTCTCGGACGGCTCAGTCTCCTCTCGAGAACGATGTGCAAACGCAGATCGTCGCCAAGAAGCTCGCGACTGAGTTCTCCCACCTCCCGCAAGTGCAAGATGGTGTCGATTTCATCTTCACGTCGATGTATGAGATCCAAGATCCCATTGCGGCCGGATTACGGGCAGGGAAGGCACGTACAAGAAGTACAACAACAACAACGGTTGGATCAATGGCAGGGGCGTGGCGTCGCTGCGTGACACAGCGCAGGCGTTCAGTCACTACACGTGGCAGAGGACGTTCAAGTCGACAAGCTCATGACTTGTAGCTGCCCATTGTGCGGCGCGATTTTGGAGGTTCTCCACAGCACATTCATCAAGGCCCACGCTAGTGGACGTGATGTCTTCTGCACTGATTGCTCGGCGAGTGTGGCGGTCCGGGAGACCAGCGAGTGTGTGTTGTGTCAGGAAAATATAACGCTCGCTCCGTTCTGGTATAAGATGAAGGGTATGAAGGAGCCGCCGACGTGCAAGAAATGCAAGGCGATGGCGCATCGCATGGTGATGGTCGAAGAAGGATCGAACGATGGATTCTCGATCGTCGACAAGCCGTATCCATCCATTTGGACGAGACGAAGCATGCATACCCAGCGTCTGCTCGCCCCACATACCTGCATATCCGACGCTGCTAACCGCGATGCTCGCTTGCATTTTGCGTTGGATGGTTTCGTGGCATTCCTTTGCAATCATTCGATTAATTTGGCACTGGATAGTTTTTACTCCCTGTAACTGGAGGGGTCGCCGCGTCAGAGTGAAACCATTGTGCTGGCATCTGACTGCTCACAATGAGACTCCTACAATCAGAAAGGACGAACAAAACGAACATATTGAGACACCATCCACCTCTGGTCAGCAGCTAAGCCCGTGTCAATTTCCCGCTTTACTACGCTTACTGTGAATACAGCACGAGGAGAAGCATATCTGTCGCATTTTCGAAATCCACCACTTTTTTATCCGGGTGAGGGCTTTGCAGCTGCTGTTTATGCCTCGTGCACGAGGCATATACAGCTCCTCGAAGTTCGGGGGATTTTGTACCTGAAGAAGAGTGAGATGTTGAGGTGGTCTCTCGCTAGCTCTTTCAAACCGTTAAAACCGCCAATTTTGCTTGGTGCAAAGTGCAGCTCCGCACCGCACGTGGCCCGCGAGTGAGACGAAGGCCACGGAGGTATCAGTTGCCGACTGCGCCATCTCGGAGAGCACTCGCAGGGCCCTAAACGAATCTTCGACACCAGCATACTATGCGGATTCACGATCGAGCAGGAGTGCGATTGTCTCATTGCTCGTAAACCCAAATGAGGTATCGGGACACTTAAATCACCAAGATCACGACCACGACTGACAGCTGCGAGTCTGTCTGTGCGATACCCGTCGAACGGCTCGCTTCGCAACCCCCAGATACCCATACGAATTTCGTCAGCTGCAGCGAACAGGGGTCGACCATTCTCCGGTTGCTCATGATCTTCGTTTAAGGGCACGCTCCTCCCACAACGGTTGAGGATAGAGTTGGGATCGCAAAACCAATTGCGGTCCCCATCCCCATCCCTGGGAGAGGCGTCTGCTTTGGTGATCCTCCGCCAAAAGAAATTCATCTGATTGGTCCATCCCTCCTCAACCCAACCCTTCTATTGGCCAGTCCCGAAACGACGCGGGTCAATGCCGTCCTCAACCAACTGCCACTTGGAGAGCGCCTCGCATTGGATTGTTACAAGTCATCGCAACGGACTTTCTCGTTTTTTTTACAGCCAATCAATACTAGGATGCCACGTTTAGAATGCCTTGAGAATCTGTTGCATGTTGAGCCTTCATGGACCGAGGTCGACCAGGGCCCGGCAGTCAAGAATCCTCCGCCCCGGGCTCAGACAGCGTATTTGATGGACTCAACACTGGCGGAGCGCGAGAATCGCTGGCGTCTGGAGCAAGTCATCCTCGTCTGCGAGCGGCAGCTCCAGCAGCGCACGCTGAAGGCGTGGGGCACGCGCTCGCCGTCGGCTGAGGCGGCGTTGGCCAAGACACTACCGCCGTTTCAGCGGCAGTTCCTCACGGGTACAGTCACCGTCGCGTCGTGGGACGTCTCCATGTGCAACGCTGTGCTTAAGCACTTCGGTGCGCTCAATAAGAAGGACGCAGCGGCTGTTGTAGCGATCGTGGCCGCGAGGAACCACTACGCGCACGCGGCTGGCGGACGCGTGACGACAGCCACGTTTAAGCAGCACGGGGACGCCTGCGAGCGGGCTCTGAAGACGCTGGGTGGAGACGTAGCAGCAGTGCAGAAACTACGCAACTGTGAACTCGATGCTAGTGATGTGAGCGTACTCACAAGCAGCCATGAGGCGACGGCACTGGCAGAGAAAGAGAAGCTCGACGGCAATCGCCTTTTCCGTGAAGGGGAGTTCCAAGGAGCGCGCAACTGCTACACACGTGGCCTGCAGGTGGCTGGCGTCGTGGACTCGGTGGTGCGGTCGCAGCTCTTCAACAATCGCGCGACGGCTAATATCCGACTCAAAGCGTTCACACATGCAAAGGAGGACGCCAAGCACGCGGCCGAATTGGCGCCGCGCTGGGCCAAGCCGCACTTGCGCCTCGCGGAGATCTACTACGAGACGTACAAGCCCCACAAGGCCGTCGCGAGGCTGGAGATTGCACTGGGAAACGCGACGGCGGCCAACGACGCCGCCTGTGTGAAGGAGGCCAAGGAGAAGATGGCCGAGTATCGCCTCGAACGGGACCAGCAAGCCAGACGTGAGAGCGAGAACGTCGCGTACGGAACCACGTACCAGAACGAAGGCGCGTTCCGTGCTGCCGGGCAAGCGAGGATGGGGTTGAACAGGACCCAGAACCCCATGGATCTTTTAGATGCCTTCACGGGCCTCGATCTCAACGGCACGGGAATGGAGGCGACGAGGCACGTCCTTCTTGGTCACCGAGCATCGAATGACGGACGGCTTGCAGACGCCGCGCGCGAGTTCATGGCCGCTGCTGTTGCAGGGAACCCAGAAGGCATGTACAATTTCGCGATTAGCCTATTGAATGGGAGAGGCACGCGCAAGAACATTCCAGAAGCGGTACGCTGGCTGGAAAAGGCGGCGGCCATACCTGTGAACGTCGGCAGCTCTGCAGTGGGGAAAATCAACAACGTTGGCGTCGGCGAAGCGATAGCCGCATTGGGGAACCTGTACAACGGAGGCATCCATTTCTCGCAAGATAAAACGCGCGCTCGCGAGTACTGGGAACGATCGGCGGAGCTGGGCGTGAGCAATGGCCTCAATAACTTCGGCCTTTGTTTCATGAAGGGGACCCACGGAGTCAAGAAGGATCTTCCTCGTGCTAGGGAGCTGTTTCGACGCAGTGCCGAGTGCCTTCACAACGAAGCCATGTGTAACCTTGCGAGACTACACGCCTCGCTTCTCGACTTTGAGACGGCTGCGCGGTGGGCCGACACGGCGGCCAAGTATGGGTTTCTTCCTGCGGCAGAGGTCGCCAACATGTGCAAGAAACGCGCAATGGTCCAGGCTTCACTGCCACCCGAATATCGCGACACGCTGGCCGCGATGATTGGCACATTGACAAACGTCGAGAAACCAGAATTTGCTCGACAGAACCAAACGCCGACTGTCGAGGAACTCCGCGCGATTGGTACGCCGTACGGCAATCGACTCCTCGCCGCAAAACAATTGATTGTCGAGGCCATGGCAGTTATGCACAATGCAGGCGAGATGGGAGACGCAGTCAATCTTGCAGTCAGAGCACACCGCATCGACGACAGTGAACTCGTTTTCTCCGAGGAAGAAAGCAAATATGCATATGCGATTGCGATGTTTCGGAAGGATGCGGGGCAACCCGCTCACGCAGGCCTCGCCTTGTTGACGACGCCACCAGATCCGTCGTATGCCATCGCATTTTGGACGTCACTGCAGAGTCAGTTCCCAGAGGACTTGGCCATCACGAAACGTGCTGCATGCATGCTCATGTTCGAAGCGTATGCAGGACACGACTTTCAACGCGGAGTACAGCTCTTCCAGCACGCATTCAGCCTGCTGCCGCATCCAGACGACGACAGCGACCCACACACGTTGGACTTGCTTTACCTCGCGGGTGTTGGGTACTCTCACACCGGGGACTACACGCGCGCAGAAAGCCTCCTGACACGATTCCTCAAGCACGCGCCTGCAGATGGACACCGTAAAGCCGCCTCGGCCGCTTACCATCTCGGTGCGATCGTGATGAAGAACATGGCGAAAACGCCGAAGAAGGTTCCAAGTGCCATGGCCAAGTATCTGCGGGAAGGTGATAGCTTGCTCCAGCGCATCCCGTCATTTCTGAGGGGTGGTGCCGAGAGGTCCCCGCACAGAGCAATGCTTCAACGGATCGTATCGTCCGCTGGTATTGAGACCGCCAACCCACCAGCGTCTGCGCTGTCCAATTCGTCGCGACGACTGGGAGGGGAACTCGTCGATGGCCCTCGACGACTCAAAGAGCTTCGGTCCGATACTCCGATGCTCCAACCGAAATGGAGAGCAGAGATTGCGGCCATGGCGAGTGCTGCGTCCAGGATGTCCTGGTTTTCGTCAACCCAACCGCCTCATAAGGCCGCGAGAGCGAGTCGTGGTGGCACGTATTTGCAAGCGACCATCGATGAACTATTTAGTGCCTTGGAGGACCGCGTGTGCAAGGGCCGTGTCATCAAGTGCATCGTGGTGTCGCACCCGAGTTTCAACGGCTCGTCGTTCCACTTCGTCGTCGAGGATTCGCAACGCGAGCCCTCGCGCATCGCCGCATACAACGCTCATCCATTGCTGGTCGCACAGCTCGTTCCTGGTCGAGAGATCGAGTTGCTGGATCCGTACGTGCGGATCGCGCAAGATGGATCAGTCATGCTGCGTGTGGACGATCCGTCGGAGGCGATACAGGTGAAGGGCCTCCACGTGATCTGCTGGGTATGCAGCGTCGAACAACCGGCGCAAGCACAGCCCAAGCGCTGTGCCAAGTGCCACAAGGCCATCTACTGCAGCAAAGAGTGCCAGGCGCACGACTGGCGCGTGGACGGCCACCGCTTCCTGTGCAGTGTGGCCGGCAAGATGCTTTGATTCAGACTGCACCGTGTTACCACCGAGAGCCTCAGGTCATTCATGAGATAATGCATAAGATTAAGAAGATGCGCTGGTGGAGCGGTACCAACGCCACATCTTTTAGCACGTACAGGGATACCACTCCAATCAGCAGCTCGGTGGCCTTCACCGATCGCTACGACGTCCCCGTCAAGAAGTGGCAGTCCTTCACTGAGACGTTTCTCGTGCATGGTCTCTACCGCAGTATGAAGCAGTTTGATGAAACCGGCAAACACGTACAGCGTTGGAATATCGAAGAGACCACGGTCGTAGATGGAGACACGTTCTGGACAGCGTGCGGATGTTCGTCGGGTCAATGTTGACGTGAGAAGCAGCGGCCGAGACACTGTGGCTCTGTTGAGTGCCATGTGGAGGGGTACGTTTCCTCCCATTCTGATCAGTTGGGGTTTCCTCCTCGTTTGCTTTGCTTTGTGAAGGGCTCAGAGTCTTTGTCTCGTGTTCCTCCTCATTTTGTTGCGTTGAAGGCGGCTCCTCAGGTACATGGACCACGTCCGCGTCTCCTGACAAGCCCCCTTCTTCACACTCACTTTTGGCCTGAGTAGTGGCATCATTTGGGTCCTCTTCATGGACGTCAGACGTTCCACTGGGAGGCATCTCAGCCTCCTCAGCTCGACTATGCGCGGGCGTCTCGTGGGACGTCGCCTCGTCTTTCACAGAGTCACATGGGGGATTGTGTTCCTCCTCATCTTCTGTTTCCGCACTGTTCTCTGTGGGAATCCCTCCAGTGCTGCCAGCAGAATCCTCTGCTGGGCTTCCGACGCCTCCAGGAGGCTCAGCTTCCGAGTCGTCCTGTGCCTCTGACACCACCATCTCGTGGGCAGGTAATGCGTTATCCAACGCGCGAGGCCCCAGGACGTCCATACGCAGACCCAAGGTCACAGTGAGCGCCTCAAGGTCTCCGATATCCGTCTCGCTGATCTCCTTCTGGAGCCGCTCGGCCTTGTCGCGCCCGACACGCGACAGAGCCGCCGTCATACCGCGCACGCTCTTCAGCGTGTGCACGGCGTCCCTCACCTGACTTCGTAGCGTTAGCAGCTCTTCTTCCATCGCCTCGTGAGCCGCACGCGTCACCAGCGCAGCGTCCAGTCGAGCCAGCAGCGCCGCACTACCTGCGTCTTCGGCTTCCATTGCTTCTTCTAATCAGTGATGAGCCCACAACACGCTGGGAAAAAAAATTTGATTCACGTAAACATGGTGTCTATTTGAAGATTATTCGTAAAGTACTCCTTCGACACCGAGAGAGGTAGGGTTGCGTGCGCAAAGGGGGGGTATTTTTATACTTCAAATACCCCCCGGAGCCGATAGCGTGAGCTTACTGACGCGTGTGCGCACACAAGACAAGATTTGTTGGCTTCGGAGGGCGTGGTGCGGCGTCGAGAACCTTGCCAACAACGAACAGTCCCTCATTTGCGTCTTTGCGAATCGCAAGAGAGTCGTGGTGAAAGTGGATGCTGTTGGCGGCGCAAATGCGATCGTGTGGTCGGCGGGCATAGCCGAGCATCTCGGCCTTGTGCACGGCCTCACGGCAGCACGAACGAACAAGTTGGCCCCGCTGGAGATCATCGGCGACAGCGCCACGATCATAAGCCAACTGCGCTATTCCAGACCGCCAAAGAATCCAAAGCTGCGGCGCTAACCTCGTCGGCACCCCCATGTCCAGGCGTTCAACAAAATGGCTGACGCTGCCGCGAACCTTGCGATGTAGCAGAAGGCTTCGTCGCAGCCCGAGATAGAACAGCTATAGCTCCTCTTCTCCTCAGAGACCACTCCCAGTGGAGGGCCAACACTTATCCAGGCTCTGCTAGGTTAGGCTAGCTTTGTATATCCAACTCTTGTAGTTCGCCCGTCGAAGCTCAACAGACTTCAGTTCAAAAAAAGGAAGAATCGCAAGCTGTCTTGCGATCCTGATAGAGAACTTATTCTCTACACTGTATGAGGGCCCTCCCTTTTGGTAGTTTACCCGCCACCTTTATTGATTGCCGATGAGGCCGCCAATAGATAATGCCTTCCGACGTCTCACTGGGATGTCGTGACAAAAATGCTCAGCCAGCCATATAGGAGGATGACGACGGCGACGTCGACTTGGACCTGGTGATGCCAGTAGCGATTAGACAGCGAGAGTGATCCCCAGATACCAGATATTGCAATGCATGTACGTCTCCATCAGATATTGAATCGCGACAATTGACTGTTTCCGGCGGTGATCTGAAAGTATAAAGTGTGGGGCCACACCCTCGATTTTAATCACTACCAACTCGGCACGCACTGCTCTGACATTCTTGGATAGCGTTCGGGGGGGGGGGGGGGGGGGGGGGGGGGGGGGGGGGGGGGGGGGGGG
>JAADVL010000763.1:0-15303 GCA_023334995.1 Pythium sukuiense | reverse complement strand
CTCCTCCTCCTCCTCCTCCGGCGCTTTTTGTCTCTCGTTCCGACGCAAACGGCGACACATACGGCGCTCGCCTTGAGTTCTTGCTGCTGCTCTCTTGAGCAGGCTCCGTATCAACGCCCTGCGACCTCCAGAACGCCTCCTTCGTCGTCAAGCGGCTCGGTTTCGTCTCCTCTTCCCGTCCTCGTGACGCCGACGGCTCAGGAGACACCGACGTCCTTCTCTCCACCTTTCTAGGCCCCGATGCTGCAGCATTTCTCGCTGTAGTTGTCGTAGAAGCCTTCCCAACTGTGTCCTTGCTGGGCAAAAGCCCGTACTTCAGAGCGATTCTCTCGCTCGCCGACATCACTGGCGCTGGCGTTGGCGCTGGCTTGGCTCGCTTGCGCCATCCTTGCGCGTCTCCTTCCTCCGGCTTCTGGCTCGTAGAGACGTCCGTAAGCGCGCGTTTTAAAGGCGTTTTGGACGAGGGAGTTGCCGTTGCCGTGCCTGTGGGTTTACTCGGCAGGAACTTCAAGAGCATGGCGCTGGCGGAAATCACGGGCTTGCGGTGGCGCTGTGTCCTCGCCATCTCCGCGTCCTCACCCAGACCGCTCTCGTTGCTTACAGGACTCGGTGTGAAGGGAAACAGCTCGTCGTTCGCGGGAGGCGTGCGTTTCTGGGGAGAGAACATTGACTCCATGAGCTCTTCCTCAGGCTCCTCCGAGCGTCTGGATGCCATTCTTGCGGGAGGGGACGGAGGCAGACACGGAGCTTCATCTCGTGCACGTGGTGGGGGCGGAAGTATCTCCGGGGCTTCGTCACCGAGGCTCTCGTCGTCGCTACTCGATAGCAACTCGGCCATTTTCGTTCGTTTGATTGATGAGAACGAACATGGCGCGAAACGGTTGTACTGTGGGCACTTCAATAAAGGGCTGTCCATTTCAACCACTGAGTGACTACCCGGTTGTCATGCTGTGATTGTTGGTGGAGGAAACCGAACACCACGAGAGCATGATTGATGGTGAAGCTGTTGACCGCCGTGCATGTGCGTGCGTGTGTGTGGGATATACGTATATACTTTCGATCTAGCCATTAAATCTACAGTTTGCTATGATTGTGATGCTGCTTGCGTGCTGCTTGCTGCATTCGCCCTTGAACCAATCGCTCGGATCTCAATCAAACGAGGCTGAAGACACACGAGCGTCCAGCGTTCGCTAAATTAGGTGAAGATCGGGTCAGGCGTCTGCGTTGGCAGCAGGCCAAAGCGCTTCTTGGTGATGATACGCTCCTTGGAGAACTTGTCGTCCGGCGAGAAGCGCGCTGGGTGCGCCGAGTGCGTCGGCTTGCCCGAAGGATCCTCCTTCTGCTCAACCACACCACCAAACGTCATCAGTCTCTCATTCTAGCTCCATGGGTAGTAGCTGGCGAATCCCAACAGCAGCTCCCACATACCTTTAGCGTGTAGACGCGCTTGTCGTCGGTGCCGGTGTAGTACATCAAGTGCATGGTGCTCGCCTTTCTTGGTGTCCAATCTAATGCTGAGGTGGCTTTTCGTCGTTTTCGACCAATCTCTATATTTGTGAACGTTTCACTCCATTTTTCACACTTTTCGAATGCTTGTTCACTGGCCGTGACGGAATTACCCGATTTCCACCAATCATACTTTTTCAACCCGTCCTCTGTTCCTGGGTTGGAGCCATTTTCGAAAAACCTCGGTATCTTGTAAAACCTCGTCAAATCCTGTTTCTCTTGGCGCCAGTATGTGTGTTGGTTGGCTGTCGGTGGTTCCCTCCATTTTGGGTCGGCTCCCCTCCTCTCCTCCTCCTCCTCCGCTGCCCTTTTGGCTCGCACGACCGCCTCCGACAGCACCCTCTGGTTCTGTCCGCCCGGCCCTCGCTTCCAACCCACCCACACGACCCCACCTTCTAGTCACGTTCGGCGGCAACACTCGCAGACTCAACCCATACAACAAACATCCAAAATGGTGCGTGAATGACGCTTAATGACCCCACCGCAGCCTCCCCTCCATGCCAATAGCCTCCGCCTCCTCTCCCCTCCCCTCCCTCCTCCCGTCACCTCCGCTCCTCCCGATGGTCTCTGCGCGTAAACTACCGGAATGGTTCCGCGCATTCGCATCTTGGTGTTCCCGCGCTTTGTTCCCGTTTCGAGCAGAACAGTTTTCTGGAAGAGATCACTGGACACCAACTCACGCACAACATCATTGATCGATCAGATCCTTTGATTGATCGACACCCAATTCCGGAGGATCTCCATTTTCGCGCCAAAAGTCGTGACTACCTAGAATGGGAGAAAGGCGGGCATTTGGCAGTGGATCCTGGTGGCCGTGGTGATGGTGGTTGATGCAGCAGTATGTGAATGATTGATCTGACGGTTGCTTTTCTCTCCTCCAGGCCCAGAACGTTCCTGAGTTCAAGCTGATCCTCGTCGGCGACGGTGGCGTCGGCAAGACCACCTTCGTGAAGCGCCACTTGACGGGCGAGTTCGAGAAGAAGTACGTCGCCACGCTCGGTGTGGAGGTGCACCCGCTCGTGTTCCACACCAACTTCGGCCCGATCCGCTTCAACTGCTGGGACACGGCCGGCCAGGAGAAGTTCGGCGGTCTGCGTGACGGCTACTACATCCAGGGCCAGTGCGCGATCATCATGTTCGATGTGACCTCGCGCATCACCTACAAGAACGTGCCGAACTGGCACCGTGACCTGTTCCGCGTCTGCGAGAACATCCCGATCGTGCTCTGCGGTAACAAGGTCGAGGTCAAGGACCGTAAGGTCAAGGCCAAGCAGATCACCTTCCACCGCAAGAAGAACCTGCAGTACTTCGACATCTCGGCCAAGTCGAACTACCAGTTCGAGAAGCCGTTCCTGTGGCTCGCGCGCAAGCTCGTTGGGTGAGTTTTCCATCTCCCTGTATGTCTCCTCATCCACTTCGTGTGACTGACGCATTGCTATCTGTAGCGACAACAACCTCACGTTCGTGGAGGCTGTTGCCCTTGCGCCGCCAGAGGTGCAGATGTCGGCCGAGCAGATCTCCCAGCTCGAGGCCGAGAACGCCGCTGCTGCCGCGTCCGTGCCGCTCCCTGATGAAGATGAAGACCTCTAAATTACTTTCCCGTTCGTGCCCGCTGCGCGTACTCGACCAACCATCCAACCTTTCATCCCTACACACGATTTGCTCGTCGCCGTGCGCGATCGCGTCTGTAACTACCCCATGAAGCACCCACAGATCCTTTATACGTGATAGAAGATGAGGAACTACTCCCTGGGGACTCAACCGAAGGGGATTTGTGGGAGGATAACAGTGGAAATGCAGATGCGTTTGATACGAATGATGGGTGATCGTATTGGGTGTGGGTGGGGATGCGAAGGCGGTGTGTGGACATGCGCAGTGAGCACGAACATGACGAAGGAGCATTATGAGAGGCATCAGAAAAAATTGGTGTCGGCAATTTATTGCTCTGTGACACCTTCATAAATACATACCTTCTCTTTCAAACACCATTTCAATCAGAGTTGACGGTTCAACATCCACTGATATGACGTGAAAATGAATACTGGGAGAGTTGGTCTAAACGTTGCAGACGGAATCACTGCTGGACGCACCTGAGAATGGCGGACACGACGGAGGACGCCAAGCGCTCGGGCTACAGCGAGGGTGTGGACTACTACGCAGAGAAGACACCACGCGTCTTCGAGCTGGACGCCATGGTGCGTGAAGAGGGCGTGGATGCCGCACACGTGGCCATCTCCACGCCTCTAGAAAGCAGCCACGGACTGCTGGCCGACCAGCGAAGCGGCCACCAGCCGAGAGCGAATCGCTTGCGGAGGCGCACAGCGGAAACCGTGCGGCCCATCCGCACGTGCTTCGTGCTGGCGATGCCCTGGGCTGCTTACTCCGTGCTCAGTGAGTCGATGGCGATCAATATTAACGGCGTTATGACTTTTTTCCTCATCGTCTCTGCTATCTCAACAGACACGGTGTTTGAAGACATCCGCGTGCCGTACATGGTGTCTATGGGCATGGGCACGTTCATCCCGCGCTTTGTGCCGGCACTGATCGCGCTGTTTCTCGGGCCAATTCTGGGCGCGGCGTCCGACCGCTCGCTGTCGAAATGGGGCCGACGCAACGTGTTCCTCGTGTCCGGGGCGGCCATGCTCACGATCTCGGGCGTGCTCTTCAGCTCGGCGCAAACGCTGTTCAAGGACTACAAGGCGTTCACGAACCTGCTCTTCTTCCTGCTGGCCATCGGCCTCGTGCTACTCAACGTACGCTGTCGTGAGGCCCTCAAAGCGTCAATAACCACAACACTGACACGAGTGTTTCTGATGCTTACAGGTCGGCTTGCGGGCACGACTGATGGATGAAGTGCCCATTCAGTACCAAGTCCACGCTCAAGCAGCAGTGACCTTCTGGGCGGGCGTGGGCGCTGTACTGGGGAACCTGCTCTTCCGTAACACGACGGTGGTGGTGTACGCCACGGATATCAGTGGCACCGACTTCCTCATCTCCTTCAGTGCCGCCATGGGCGGGATCCTCGTAACGACAGCACTGTGTATCTGGCTCCGACCAGAACACCCTCAGGACCGACCAGCATTCCACCCTCCTCTGGACCGACTCATCCAAGAAGTGCAAGACCAGATCGTGTACGCGCCTCGGCTCTTCCGAGTGCTGTGTCTGGTCTACTTCGTTCAATAGTGAATTCTCCATACTGCTGCTGATGGCGTTCTGCTGGTGATCTGACGATGACTTGTCTGATATAGCTTTGCTTGGAACGCCTTCCGTGATGAGGTGTACACTTGGTGGGCAAAGAACGTGTACCACGGATGCAAGGACGGCGCCGGTGAGTGGCGTTTCATGGTCCGAGTTTCTTGTCGTCTTCGTGCTGATTGAATGGGCTGTGTGGACACCAGGCTGTGGCGCGGATCAACAGAAGAAGTACCGAGATGGCTTGGACACGGCCAACCGTGGCCTTATGTCTCAGGTGAGATCCAGTCTGACACATGATGCCATATTCCATGAGTGGGGTCCCTCATTGCTTGTTGCGGTAGAACGGACTTCAATTGATCGTGTGTCTGCTGATCTTGTGGGTCATTCCACTCGACATCGGCTACCGACTCAAACGTATCGCGGTTGTTGGCTTGTCCATTGGAGGTGAGTATTTGCATCCACTTTCTCCTCACGCTCGTTGACATTGACTGACTCGTGTATCTTCCTCGCAGCCGCCGCGTTAATCGGAGCCGTCGCAGTCGGAAGTGCGTGGATTCCCGTGACTTTCGTTGCATTTGTCGGGATCGCCTTTTATCAGATGGTGATCTCGATCTTCCCGTACTCGGTCGTGGGAATCATGGGCAAGGAGATGCAGCAGTCGGCTCATGGCTTTAACAACAACGGGCTCTACATCGGCGTCCTCACGTCGTTCTCGGCGGTCTCACAGCTCTTTGTGCAAATCTACGGCACGGAAGGCATGTCTCCACTCGGCACAGGAAACGTCATGACGCTGCCGTGCATTCTCTTCGTCGCTGGCATCGTCTGTACCGTGGCATTCACGTTCACGCGCACTCGCACTTAGTTCAGTGTGTCAAATCCACCCAGAAAATGTATCCATGTCTATTCCTAGGTCTCTCCTAAGATCTTCTGAGTCACTTTCCCCCTATTCGCATTGCCTGCGTACTGGCCGCCGGTAGGATGGGAAGACACAGAGCCAGGGACCTCGGCGGTCGAGATGGCCACGCGAATGGGATCGGGGCCGACGCCCGCGGCAGCTCCCCGTCTTCTGCCGCATCAGCTCGTGCCTCGAGATGGCCGGAGCTCCTACATCAAGCGAGTTGACTCACTGGCTGGCCCCGGCGCGTATGTGATCCCGTCAACGTTCGCTACGCCTCCAGTCAATGCCAAGATGCGGATTATCCACCAGGAACAGTTCGGACGCGATTTTGCCAGGTCCGTTGCCAACCTTTAAGCAATCGATTGCACATGAATGGGATCTAATCGCTGGGAGTCACAACATGCAAGTGCGTACAGACACCAGCGTGTCACGGCTCAGCAGACTAGTGCTGAAGACGAACGCGTGGAGACCGAGACCGAGACCGAGGAGGCAGCGCTCAGCAAGCAAGAACGACGAGATCGAAATCTCGAGCGACGAGAGCGTTTGCGAGAACGGCTTCAGGCCACAGTACGTTCTCATCCATCCATAGAACGCGTCCATTACCACCCTTTTAACAAACTACGCACATAGGGCTACCCGGATCGATACAGCATACTGTCACCTTCCATCGCGTCTCCTGACTCGACCTCAACAAGCAAAAGCAGCCTCCCTCTCTCGCCCAGCCTCAGCTGCACGAGCAACTACGACGTGTTCGTCGCCGGCTACCGACAGCAACAGCATCAGCAGCAACAGCGCGACCGTGCCAAGAGCCACGGCGCCACCCGCTCTCTTCGGTCGCCCACGTCCCCGACGTCCGTGTCCACGTACGATCTCGAGTCCGTCGGCTTCGTCCAGGACTCGCCAGCCAAGGCGCACTCTCCGAAGGTGAGTGCATGAACCATAAGTCAATCATATCATATGCGACAGGCAGCATTCATGCCATTCTTCAATGTGATAGCCGCACCACCAACACGCGGCCGTCCACTCGACTGCGTCACCAGCGATGACGCCGCTGTCGTACAAGGAGTACCTGGCCACCACGAGCTACAGCAAGCGCCTGCAACGAGGCTCGCCACGTCAGGCCAATAGCAGCAGTAGTGCAGCCAGTGGTGCCAACTTCAAGCCAGCGGCGCCCGCATCATCGCCAGGCAACCGACTGTAGAAGGAACGGAGATCCTGACGACGAGGAGCTCTTCGAGCTCCGGTCTAAAGTTTCGAACCCACCCGTAGATTCATCATCCGTCGACGTCACTGGCTAGAGATAGACGCCTGGGAAATAGAACCGGATCTTGTGGAGGTCTAACCCGAAGGCGCTGTCGACGACGCCGTCAGGTCTATCGTCTAACAGTCCAAGCTCCAGGCGACGTCATCGCTCTCATGGCTTAGAGCACCTACGTCATTGCCTGAAGTTGCCCGGCAGCCGTTTCATTGATGCTTTTCTGCTTGGCGCTCAAACCCCTACCCTCGCATCTCACGTACTAAGAGTGTATCAGTACTCTGATTGTCCAACTGTGTGTTTGAGCAAACATACCTACTCTCTTAGGTTAAGGCTGGTCTGCTGACGGCGGCGCATCATCGATGATGTCATAGAGACGCAGCTTTTGATGCGATGGCCACTCGGCTGGGAAGGCAACAGCCACGTCATTTGACAAGGTTTTGAGGTTTTATGCCACCCCGTTCGTGCAGATCGACCATCACTCTGACGTCAACGTAGCTCCTCGGTCCGGCAGGGATCCTGCCGTGAAAAAGAGCCCTCGCGGACCACACTGTACCGGCCATTCCGGAATTGGCGCTGGAGCCACCCGACCCACCAGCTCACACTCTTCCATCTATCCGCCTCCATGTCGGCCAAGGCGATCCGCGAGTTCGACGGCAAGCGCATCCTGTCCACGGCGCTGCCGGCGTTCCACCTGAACACGCGCTTCGCGCAGGTGAGCGCCAAGCGCGGGCCGGTGAGCGAGGGCCGCGAGGCGTTCTTCGCCGCGATTGAGGCCACCAACCCGTGGCTCGCGACGCTGGGCGACGCCGAGCGCCTCGTGGTCAAGCCTGACCAGCTCATCAAACGCCGTGGCAAGGCCAACCTCCTGCTGCTCAACGCTACGTGGGCGCAGGTGCAGGACTGGGTCTGGGAGCGCCTGAACCAGAAGATCAAGGTCGAGACCGTCGAGGGCGTGCTCACGCACTTCATCGTCGAGCCGTTCCTCAAGCACACGGGCGCTGATGAGCATTACGTGTGCATCGTGTCGAACCGCACAGGTGATGAGATCCTGTTCCACCACGCCGGCGGTGTCGATATTGGTGATGTCGACCAGAAGGCCAAGCGTCTGCAGGTGCCACTGGAGCACGCGATCACGGAGGAGGAAGTCACGACTGCTCTGCTGTCGTCGGTGGAGGAGGAGCGCCGCAAGCCGATCCTCGCCAAGTTCCTCGTGAACATGCTCAACACCTTCCGCGACTTGCACTTTGTGTACATGGAGATCAACCCGATCGTGCTTGTTGGTGACCAGATCTCGGTGCTGGACATGGCTGCCAAGGTCGACGAGACGGCCACGTTCCTCGTCGGCGAGAAGTGGGGAGAGCTCGAGTTCCCACCGGCCTTTGGCCGTGCCAAGTTCCCAGAGGAGGAGTTCATTGCCGACTTGGACTCGAAGACCGGCGCGTCGCTCAAGCTCACGATCCTGAACCACTCGGGCCGCATCTGGACCATGGTGGCCGGTGGCGGTGCCTCGGTGGTGTACGCCGACACGATCGCCGACCTCGGCTTCGGCCAGGAACTCGCCAACTACGGCGAGTACTCGGGTGCGCCTAGCGAGGCCCACACATACCAGTACGCCAAGACGATCCTGGAGCTCATGACGCGCAACTACGACGACCGAGGCAAGGTGCTGATCATTGGTGGTGGTATCGCCAACTTCACGGACGTTGCCATGACCTTCAAGGGCATCATCCGTGCCATCAAGGAGTTCCAGCAGAAGCTCAAGGACAACAAGGTGCACATCTGGGTGCGTCGTGGTGGCCCCAACTACCAGGAGGGTCTCACGCAGATGCGTGACATCGGCGAGAGCACCGGCGTGCCAATTGAGGTGTTCGGTCCGGAGACCCACATCACGGGCATCGTGCCAATGGCTCTTGGCCTGATCAAGGCGCCTGAGCACGCCAGCAACGGCTCGGCGCCTGCGACCACGGCCGCTGCCGTGGCTGCTGGTGCCAAGAAGAAGTCGTCGGCCTACAGCGATGAGGAGGACGAGCAGACCGGCGAGGATGCCTTGAAGAGCGAGGAGCCGCCGCTCATGCCGGAGGTTCTCACGGCATCGCCTGTGATCCAGGATGAGGGCATCGTGCGCATGAACTCGGGCACGCGCTGCGTCGTGTACGGCCTGCAGCAGCGTGCCGTGCAGGGCATGCTCGACTTCGACTACCTGTGCAAGCGTGAGACCCCGAGTGTCGCGGCCATGATCTTCCCGTTCGCGCCGAACCACTACCTCAAGTTCTACTGGGGCACGAACGAGCGTCTCATCCCGGTGTACCAGGACCTGAAGGACGCCGTCAAGAAGTTCCCAGACGTGAGTCTGCTGGTCAACTTCTCGTCGTTCCGCTCCGTGTTCTCGTCGACGATGGAGGCGCTCGAGTTCAGCGACAACATCAAGACCCACGCGATCATTGCCGAGGGTGTGCCAGAGTTCCAGACGCGTCTGATCATCAAGAAGGCGGCCGAGAAGGGCGTCGGTCTCATCGGTCCGGCGACTGTCGGTGGCATCAAGCCAGGCTGCCTGCGTATCGGTAACACGGGTGGTATGCTCGACAACATCGTGCAGTCGAAGCTGTACCGTCCTGGCTCGGTCGCGTACGTGTCCAAGTCGGGTGGTATGTCGAACGAGCTGAACAACATCATCTCGCAGACCACGGACGGCGTGTACGAGGGCGTGGCCATCGGTGGTGACAAGTACCCAGGCTCGACCTTTATCCAGCACTTGCTGCGTTACGAGGCCAACCCGGAGATCAAGATGATGGTGCTGCTCGGCGAGGTAGGTGGCACGGACGAGTTCGAGGTGTGCCGTGCCATCCAGAGCGGCAAGATCAAAAAGCCAGTCGTCGCCTGGTGCATTGGTACGTGTGCCAAGATCTTCCCGTTCGAGGTGCAGTTCGGCCACGCCGGCGCCTGTGCCACGGGCGAGTCGGAGACCGCCTCGGCCAAGAACTTCGCTCTTGCCAAGGCTGGTGCCATCGTGCCAGAGAACTTCGACGAGTTCGGCAAGTCGATCCGTGAGGTGTACCAGCGCCTTGTGGCCGAGGGCACGATCGTGCCAGCGCCAGAGGTCGCTGTGCCTAAGGTGCCAATGGACTACGCGTGGGCCAAGAACCTCGGTCTCATCCGTAAGCCAGCCAACTTCATCTCGTCCATCACAGACGACCGTGGCGAGGAGCTCACGTACGCTGGCATGCCGATCTCCAAGGTGTTCGAGGACGACCTCGGCATCGGCGGCGTTCTCGGCCTGCTCTGGTTCAAGCGCAAGCTGCCAGCGTACGCCACCAAGTTCATCGAGATGGTGCTCATGGTCACGGCCGACCACGGTCCGGCCGTGTCGGGTGCCCACAACACGATCGTCACGGCTCGTGCCGGGAAGGACCTGATCTCGTCGCTAGTCTCGGGTCTGCTCACGATTGGCCCACGCTTCGGTGGTGCGCTTGACAAGGCTGCTGAGATGTTCACGAAGGCGCACGACTCGAGCGTGTCGGCGGCCGACTTCGTCAACAACATGAAGAACCAGGGCGAGCTGATCATGGGTATCGGCCACCGCATCAAGTCGGTGACGAACCCGGACAAGCGTGTCACGATCATCCGCCAGTTCGCGATCGAGCACTTCCCACGCACGGACGTGCTCGAGTTTGCGCTCGAGGTCGAGAAGGTCACGACCAAGAAGCGCAGCAACCTGATCCTGAACGTCGACGGCTGTATTGCCGTGTGCTTTGTGGATTTGCTGCGTAACTGCGGCGCGTTCACGCTGGACGAGGCCGACGAGCAGATCGAGAACGGCTGCCTCAACGGCCTCTTTGTGCTCGGCCGCAGCATCGGCTTCATCGGCCACTTCCTGGACCAGAAGCGTCTCAAGCAGCCGCTCTACCGCCACCCATGGGACGATATCTCGTACCTCAACGAGGACCTGTAAGCGCGTCCGCTGCCGTCTGCTGTGTGTCGTTCTGCCAGTTAGGTAGGCCAAGGCACGGCCTCGTGCTCTACCACCATCATGCCGATTCGATCGTATACATTACCGTAAATACAAAATTCCAACTCCACACCCAGTCTCCAATCTTGTGTGTAGCTAGCTAGCTAGCTACCTGATCGCTTGGCTCAGCCAGCGAGCGCAGGCTGCACGAACTCGCCAGCAGCTTCGTGGTGGAGCTTCAGAATCGCTTTGCGGATGCGAGCGCGGTGGGCAAACTTGGAGATCCCAACCTCGCTCATCGCCTGCTCCACGTCGCTCTCGTCCAGCTGCGCCAGGTCCTCGAGAGTGATGAAGCCTTGCTGCTCAAAGCAGCGGGCGTACGCGAGGAACTCACTGGCACGCGACGAGTCGATGCCGCTGAGCCATTCGCGCAGCATGCGGCCTTCCTGGCCCACAAACTCTGGCGTCTCGTCCGAGTCCGAACCGGTCTTTTCAGGCGAATCCAACGACACCGTCGATGTTGGCGCCGGCACATGGAGTGCGAGGAGCTCATCAACGCTCAGACGCCGGATCTCCTCCGTCTTCTCGGGACTGGAGGCAAACGCTGCCTTGGAGCCACCCAAGATGTCGTTCAGCGCCTGCTGTGTGTCGGATGATAGTAAGTTGCTGAGCTCTGGATCCGAAGGGCTCTTTCCGGACAGCACGGCGTCGGCTGACGCAGCCTTCTCGCGACGCCTGGACGGCACGACTCGCGCCACGCCGTTCGCCTGCAGATCCTGCTGCTGCATGGCTTTCTGTATCCACAACAACCGATCAGCTACGAGTCCTATCACTCTCGTGTCAAGAGTTCAACGTACATGGCGGTTGTAGGTGGCCTCGAGCTCCTGCGCGAAGGTCATGGGCCGCTTGTGTGTGTGGAGGTCGACGTTCTGGACGCGGCGGCGCAGCTCCAGCATGGCCTCTTCGTCCGGGAAGCTGCCAAAACCGTCGTCCTCCGTCGTGTGGCACGATAGCAGCGAGCGCTGGTGCTCTTCGTCGAATTGCGCGCGTCGCATCTTGGTGAAACACTGCGAAAACACCAGAGACGTCCACGCGGAGACTGTCGTGGCGGCGTCAACCGCCATCTCCTTCGGGTTCAGCCCACTGAGCATGGCGGCCACGCTACTGGCAGTGGAGTTGCCCGTGTCAGACCGCATGGCAGTGAACTTGGTGGCGTCCATGGTTCGTGAGTTGCTCGTCTGGAAGAGCTCTTGTTGCGGATAATGGAGACCGTGGTAGATGGCAACCTTTCGGAGATATCTTTCTGCCGTTTGATGTCGGTTAGATACAGATACAAACGCAAAGTAAATAACAATCGTAAGTTACAGCTCATTCTTACCGATTTGAAATGTTACAAACAGATCCGTAGTTTACCGTAAGAGGTCGAAAATACAGTAACCAAATACGGTAAATGTTACCGTAATTACAGGGTCAGCGCGTCAGCGCGTCCAGAATGCATACTGCTTCCACTCGACGCCCCCGAGAGACAATGCGTTTCATCGCTTCGACAGACCTTGCATAGTCGTGCCTGCGATCTTGCTCGTGATGACATTCTTGCCGTCGCTCGCGGCCAGTCAGGCGTTCGTCAAACTACCGGGGTAACATCGAGTTGAATTGTCAACCTTGCAGTCCATTTCCCGAACGTGGGCCTCTCTGTTGACGAGAGGCCTTAAATGAACGAATAACCTCTCCGCGTGGCGATCTCGTGTCATGCCAATGTACACGCATCGCCAAGTTCCTTCTCGATTGAAGCGAAGCCGCTGAAGCTGCCAGCCCTTTAGCAATTTTTGCAATCGAGATTATACCAAACGCCACTGCAGCAGGTTTCCTTTGACGAGCGGACAAAATACCCGTAAACTGTGGGCGGTGACGACAACCAAGTGGCAGCCGTGACGGCCATCCATTGCTTGGTCTACCAAGTGGTGGTGTCCAGTCCTCGTCTGGACAGCTTCCACAATACGGCGTCAGTCCAACCAATGGAACCAATCGCTTTGGTTTCCGCCCAGGAAGCGCGTGCCTCGGGACATAATTCGCGACGAGCGCGTGGCTTTTCGCACATGGCCGAGCCAACTCAGCTGCTGTCTGCCACACCGCAC
The DNA here is from genome assembly GCA_023334995.1 of Pythium sukuiense. NCBI lineage: Eukaryota > Oomycota > Peronosporomycetes > Pythiales > Pythiaceae > Pythium > Pythium sukuiense. Next base: position 2,365 of record JAADVL010000763.1, on the reverse strand, counting down.
AAAGCCACTGCGAACTGCACCGCCCAAAGAATTCCACAGAATACGGTAGCACAACAACAATGCCTCCTACAGAGTAGGGATCGTGGCGACACGGCCTTCAGTGCCCAGCTGTAGCACTACGCATTATGAGCACAATAACGCAGAAAGAAAGATCCTTCCAGCACCGAATCCTTCCATCCAAAGCGGAGTACTATACGAGAAAGCGAACTCCAGTACACTTGGACAGTATGCGCTTCGAGTTGCACACAATGGCGTTGTGGTGGTGACGCTGTGTGCAGTCTGCACTGCCGGAATAAGATGCTATAGCCGTCGGTGTTGACGCTGACGTTGTGAATAAGATCGCGGGCGCGGATACTTCTAGTGCAGTGGCACTCGTAGTGTACAGAGTGGAGCTGCTAACCCAGCAGCCGCTGGAGCAAGCTGGTCGGATTCTGGCGGGAGCGTGCTTTCAGCGAATGAGCGGATACGATGGCCGGTCTATGTGCAATAATCTGAGTGCACGCCGACCGTGTCGAGTTCGTTTGGTCCTGGCTGTGGCACAAGGCACGCGCTTCAACTACTTACGTACAGTACCGTGCTGTACGTCAGAGGCATTGCACGCCAAGGCTCACGGAGAGAGCTCACGGTAATATCAGGACGAGTGGCAATGGAGGGCTGTCATCGATCCTCGGGAGGCTCCTCAGTGGGCGGTAGAGAACTGTGGCAGCAACGGGAGCTTCCTCCATGAGCGGGCAACACGCGGAGCCGTGGTTCCCATTCCACCACTTGTCTCCAAGCACGAGGATCTCCTTCCAAGCCTCCGTTTTCTCCACATCCACCCACCAACCATGAAGTTCCTGACCTTGATTGTTGCTGCTGTCGCCATGGTCTCGGCCACTTACGCTGAAGAGAGCACCGCCATGTCGCTCCGTGCTCTTCGTGATGGCTCCAAGGCCCACGAGATGGGCGAGTACGGCTCCAAGGGCGACCACGATTCGGACTCGGAGGAGTACGGCCACGGCTCCAAGGGTGGTCACGGCTCCAAGGCCGGGAAGAACCACAGCGTCGGCGACAAGCACGAGCACGGCTCAAAGGACTCGGAGGAGGAAGAGTACGGCTCCAAGGGCGGCCACGAGGCGGGCCACCGTGGTGGCCGCAACGGCACCAACTCGTCGGCTGCCACCGTGCCAACGCCAGCTCCAAAGTCCGCTGCCTCGGCCTCGACGGTCGTCGCAGTGTCCACGGTCGCGTTCACTGCCGTGGCTGCCGCGCTTTGCTAACTAGCTAGCGCGTAGGTGGCTCGCCCATAGAGGAGACTGTCTTGTAGCTGGGTCTCCGATCTTGTACATACCCTTATTTCCCCCAATCCACGAACATCACGATCCGTGGATCTGCGCAGCTTGGTTTTTGGTTTTTGTCTTTTGGGCTTCACGTGGACTCACCGGATGAAAACAATGTCACTGGTGGTGGCGATGACTCATTGCCGATGAGCTTCTCGGCTGAGGCGGGCGCGATTCTTGGACCGTGTTGGTCATAGCGTAGAAAGACAGCGTCGCCAACTGCTACAGGTACTACAGGATGGAGTGTCGAGCGTTGGCTGCAACTACAGTGTGAAGACAAGTCAACGACATCCTTCCACTTCACGTCCCGTAGCTCCCTCGATACATCGCACGAACGAAGCTGAGCTCGACCCGACGCACGGAGTCCAGCAGTCCCGTGAATACGCGTCACGGTACAAGAGGTGTCGTTTGGCACCGCTGAGCTCGACATCAGTGTGCCCCAGAACCTTTGCGAAGTGCCAAGTCGCAACTCTCCAGCGGATGTCATTCGTCGTATCGCTCCCTCGCCACTGCAGGCGGCGGCGATCTCCATCAACTCGGAAACCGAGTTGCGTGCGACTTCTCGGCAGGGTAGACATCCTTTCGTCGTGGATCTCACGCCGCGTATGGCCCACCGTCTCGCGTTTGATCTCAGCGAGATATTTAGTGAGGCGGTTCTCGGCTGGAACATATATCGCATGGCAAGAGCAGCAACGATGACGGCGTAGACGCTTGTCTTGTGTCTCATCGCGCCAGACGCTTGTCTTGTGTCTCATCGCGCCAGTCAGCCAGCAGGCGCCGTTCCAAGGTCCCTCCATGTAACCAGCCAGTAGGTTTCGTTCCCAGTTCGCTTCGTGTCGCTCACGACGCGTTTTAACCGCTCTCATTCAAGCGAACCTAATTATTTACAATCGTTATTCAAGACGTGCCTTCTCAAGCCTCTGTGTGCACTTGCTGTTGTCGTACGTGGTGACGCTGTATCCGCTACAGCGTGCCATCGAGAAGCTACTTGTCGGAGCAGACGACAGTGAAGATATCGTATCGCTGAACCCTGCTATGATGGCGCT
>JAADVL010000762.1:0-15306 GCA_023334995.1 Pythium sukuiense | reverse complement strand
GAGTACATTGAAAGCACGGAGACGAAGAATCGAGATGAAGAGACGGTGTTCGAAGTGGGTGACGCGGTGAGTGCGCGATACAAGAACGGTGCGAAATGGTACGATGGAGTTGTGAAGCGCGTTCGTGCGGACCGTGCACTGGACATTCTATACGACGACGGCGACGTGGAAGAGCGAGTGAAGACGGAGAATGTGAAACGGAAAGCCAACGCACGCGACAACGAAGCACAGGATGGATGTGCGCAAAGCCCCAAGCGAGCTGCAAAGGTCAAGTGGAAGAAAGGCGACGAAGTCGAAGCCGATTACAAGGAGAAGGGTCGCTACCGCCATGCCACAATCGTTCGTGTTCACGACGACGGGTCTATGGATGTTGAATACGACGACGGTGACGTGGAAAAGCGTGTCGAGAGTCAGCTCGTGCGCGCTGTCGACGGTCGCGCCAAGGACAAACCCAAGACAAAGAGCTACTCGTCGGACTCCGATAGTGAAGCTTCCAAGCCGAAGCGAGCCGGAAAGTCACCAGTCGCATCATCCGACTCGGAGAATGAGCGTAAGAAGAAGAAAGAGAAGAAGGGTAAGACGAAGATCACGAAAGGCGCGAGGGTGACGATGCGCAAAGCGCTCGACGCGAAGTCTCGACGCGTCGGTCGCGTGAAGAAATTACATAGCGACGGGTCGTGTGATGTCGAGTACCAGGATGGAGATGTGGCCAAGCGCATCGCCGCAGATGCGCTGCTGGTTTGCTCTGACGAGGACGAGTCGTCGGGCGACGACGAGCGAAAGCCAGCAAAGCGTCGTGGGCTCTTTAGTCGTGACCAGGCAGTTGTAGCGTGCTGGCGTAGGCCATCGCGCATGGCGAAACCCGTGATCTCAGCTCGCTGGGATGATGCTGTGATTCTCGCGCGAAGCGATGACGGCACCTATTCGGTAGGTCTCGTGGTAGATTTGGCCCTCATGCTGACTGAGTACTGAGTTTGGACGACCGCATGCAGATCCGCTATCGCAACGGAGAGATGGAAGAGGACGTGCCCGAAGAAACCATTAAGGCACGCGGAGAGTCGCCCAAGGCGCTCAGTAAAATGGGAGCGTCACGTCAGCAGGAACCACGAGAGTTGTCAGAGGTCGACGTGGTCTTTCTTCTTGAGCAGCTAGCGATGACGGTGCGCTCTACTCTCTTCATTTACTGTACCAAGCGTGTCCGACTCAACATGTGGAATGATGTACTTTAGTTGCATGAAGAGGGCCAGCTCAAGAAGAAGCCGCGGCTTCGATTCTCTGGCGTCGCGGCAGACAGCGACAGTGGCTCCAATACTGGCAGTGGCAGTGGAAGCCACAGTGGGTCGGACGAAGGCAAGCGATCGGACGACTCAGCATCGAAGCGAACGGAAAAATCCAAGCGCAAGAGGCCACGGGGAGCCGTGGAGAAGGTAAGGGGATCTATGGTGTGTGGTGTTGGATTGATGTATGCGATCTCACCCTTTTGGGTATTGTAGGCGCTGCACGGATTGTTTGATACGAAGCTGCTGAAGAAATACCAAGCGATGTTCGATCAACATGACAGCGAGGCATCGGGGCGTATTGCCAAGCCCAAGGTAATTCAAATTGTGGAGGATCTGTGCTCGCCTGACGCCCCCGAAATCGCAAAAGACAACACGGTGCGGCGGCTCCTGACTGAGTGGTTCGCTGCACAAGACTCGCTGCGGACGCACTCCAAATTCGCCTTTTCCACGCTCATGATGGCGTTTGCCGTCGCCAAACACCACCTGAGCAAGGTCAAGATCCACCAGAACATGGCCAACGCTCTGGAGGCTCGTTTCGCATCGCATCACGAGAGCAAGAAACAGCTCGAGTTATGGCAGCAGAAGCTCGGCTTCCGCATGTTTGAGACGCTCCAGCGGTTCTTCCACGACAGTGCGCTGCCTCGCATGTACCCCGCCCAAGTACGAGTGAGTGAGCTCGCGTCCATCTTTGACCATGTCACGCGCAGCGCCGTACCCAACAAGCCGCTGGAAGTGTACCTCAAGCAGATGCAGCTGCTGGCCCACCACACGCTGCACCTACCAGAGTTCATGTGCTGCTACTACCAACTCTACGGATCGTCCGAAGCGAGTCGCGCACCCGTGTGGGCCGAGCAGCTTGAGCTTCGACCCATCGCTTTCGTGGCGTCGTGTCTCTTTTCCAACGGTGATGCGTGCTGCGAGCGGCACGGTGACTTGGTGCGGAGGCTGTGCATCGGAAGAACTCCCACTCAAGTGGACATGATCATGCGGTTCCGCGAGGTATTCGAGTCGCTGCAAAGCGTGGATGGCAGTGACGTGAGCGACACGTTGGTCTCGACGTCACAGCTCGAGACGTTTGCCTCCAAAGTCGTCGGCGATCCGTCGGTACTCGAGCAATCCGTGCTCGCGCTCCGCAAGCGTACGGCTGCAGTCTCTCTCGTGGAGCTGTTTGCGACGTGCGGCTTCGTGATCGATGAGCTCACGTCTGCACCAACTGTCGTCAACGCGATCGAGAAGTTGCGGCTGCGTACGGAGGCCACGGAGGTGCGCCGCATCATCGGACTAGTGAGAAATATGTGCCTCAAAGTGCTGCGTTTCCCCAACAACCCGGATTACTGGCGCGTCCGTTCCGACAGCGCGGCGTTTCACCAGAAAATGGGCCGATTTGACGGCGCGACTAGTTTGCTAGCGAGCGTCGGCTTCGTAGAGCATGGCAAGACCCACTTTGAACTGCGTGGCGCTCGGTCTCCTGACGGCAAACGCATGAGCAGCCTGGCAAAATCGACGCTTGACATGTTGCGAGACAAGTGCGCCGAGCTGGACAGTGAGCTGTCGGTTATGGACGGCGTCGAGAGCGTGGTGTCGATTCTGCAGCGCATTGCCAAAGAACGCGACCACGACACGCCGCTTTCGCTGGAAGAGTGCGAGGACATTTTGAAGAACCTCGTGACGTATATCGACAACGTGCTGAAGAACCCGAAAGACTCGCGATGCTGGCGCATTCGCGAATCCAACAAGACGTTTCAACGGCAAATCGGGTATCTGCCCTTCCACGCAGACCTCATGGCCTCCATCGGCTATGATTTCACGGCGACCTCCCAGGGCAACGTGTACACGCTGCGAGGCACTGGCCTCGGGAAAGTGGCATCGGCGAAAAGCGGGAAAGACAAGGACAGCGTGACGGCCAGTCTCGCCAACTTTGCGTTTTCCAGCCTGTCTTCACAGATGGAATGGTTCCTATGGCGCCGCAAGCAGGAGATCGAGAGCCTCCTGCAAGACGACATGGAGTATCTCGTGCAGATGCTAAGTCCATCCACTGTGTCGGTGGCTCCGAGCCGAGGAAGACTTGGAGCCTCGAGAGATGGTGGGGCGACGACTGGCAAAATGTATCCGTACGGAAGAAACGTCATGGAGATCTTCAACAAGACAGCGGCTCAGAAGGCGCAGCTCGAGATGATCAAGGCCCAGTTCGAGTCTCTAGATACCGCAAAGCGTGACTTCTTGAGAGCCGAAGAACTCAACCGCACGTCCTCCGTGCCTCGATGGGCGTCGTTGGAGGGCTTCGACCTAGACAAGGACGACCGTGTGGACTTGGCGGACTTCGTTGGTGCTTTGGGACCTGCGCTCGACCACTCGTTTGATCCGCTGGACATGGGTGAGTTCGTTCCGTTCCAACGCATGTCGCTCAGCGAGCAGGTTTCGACGCTGGTAGGGCGGTTGCGTGTGACTGCGACAGTCTCCGAAGCCACAGCAGCATTAGATGCTGTCTTGAGCAGTCTCACTCGGGTCCTTGGTCAGCCAGAGGCGTTGGATCTGCGTCGGATCATGGCCAAGTCGCCACTGGCGACGTTTTCTCACCGCTTTCCAGCTGTGAAAGAGATTTTGCATCTCTCTGGCTACCGAGCTCCACCAACACAACTCACACCAGCGTCTCCGACTCATTCAAAAGACGCAAAGACGGAGGAAACACTGTACATTCTGCAGCCGTCGCAGCAAGTACGGTTCCAGACGACTATCAAAGCGCAGGCTGATACATCAGCACCGCCTCTCGACCCGCAGGCGCTGTCTCGCCTTCAACTTATAGCTGCTATGCTTGGCGGCCACGCGCGACTACTCCACTTCCCCACCATCAGCGACGTTGGAGCTGTCGCCCGAGCCATTGGTGAGATGCGGCCAATTGCCGACTGGGTCAAACTGGTCGAGCTGGTGACGCTGTGTCTCGAGAATATTCTCAAGCATCTGGATGACGAGCACCGCTATCGCCAGCTCAACACGTCCACGCAGACGTTCACGAGGGTTGTCGCCAACGTCGTCGGAGGCGTGCAGCTCTTTCTTGCAATCGGGTTCCGTGAGACCGACCGAGGGGCGCTAGTGCTGCCTGTCGAGATCACGCATGCACAACTGACCGCCAGGAAGCTGGAGCTGACCGTCGGCTGCCAAGCGCTGCGCATCGCAGACAAGTTATCTCAGCAGTTGACAGAGGAGGGCGAGTTCCCATCCGCTGCGCCGCCACGACGAACGCATGGCGGTGACGACTCTACTGCGGTGGACTATTACAAGCGCAAGGCAATCGCGGCGGAGCTGGCTCGAGAGGAAGCGCTGCGTAAGAGCGCGCACTTAGAGAAGCAACTGGAGATCGTTGCCAAGACCAATCCGAGACGATCTGTGGGATTGGCGGCAACAACTCCAACATCACGACCTCGGTCAGCGTCTGCGACTGGAACTCACAGTGCCAAGCCGAAGGGAGGCGCTCGTCCTGGATCTGCGAACCTCAGAGCTTCGCTATCCACCACAGTGTGTCATGACGTCGGGAATTCAATTGAAGACGAGATCCTGGCGGAATTTTCTCCTCGCAAACGAGAACCTGACAAGGACGTGGCCACCGCCCACCCGTCGGGTACTGGCTTGAAGGCTAGTCGAGGAGGTCGTGGTGGTCGCGGAGGTACAAACCATTCACTGCGTGGGAAGAGTTCGTTTAATCAGCCACCGAAGTCTGCGCAACGGCGGGCGCCACATCCAGCTCCCTCCTCAACCGTATAGTAATGAGCCTACGTGGTGCGTGTGGCCGAGTGCAGTGACGAGACTGACGCTCTCTCTCTCTCCGTGATGCATGCAGATGTCTGGAACGCTCCAAGAAGCGACACTTGCCATCGACTCGGACGCTGGAAGCTCTTTCATCGTGCTGCGGTCGTCGCATTCTTCTCTCCAGGGTGCACTGGTTCGAGTCGGCACGGAGAACCGAGATCTGACAGAGGAGCGACTCATCACCGACGTCGACCACGCCACGTACCCCAACTTGACCAAGATCTCACTCCACTGCCCACTGCAGTTCCCGCATTTTGCGCGAGATCTGCTGTTTGTTCTCCCTCCGAAGGCTGTGAATGGTGCTGACTACCTGGCAGTCGCTGCTCAAGTGGCGGTGCGTTCTCTCTCCTTCGTGTGGTGGCTTGTGTATGGATTCCGCACTGATAAGGGACGTATTGGATTGTAGGAATTTATCCGCGAGCAACTCCTTCCGCATTTCATCAGCAGAGCTGTTGACCTGGCTACAACAGCGGTCGTTACGTCACCTGTGACGGGGTCGCCAACAATACCGGCTCGTGGAAGACCCCAACTGAAACACCGTGGAAGTCTCGCATTGATCGGAGAGGTTACTCTTCCAAACAACGCTGTCGTCTACGTCGGAGGTCACTGCAACCATGAGCTCATTGTCACCAACGGGCAGACAATTGTGAATGTAGTTGACGATGTCGTGACGCTGAGGAAGCTTCGAGCGATTTGGGACGGACTGATGATGCAATTTGGCGACAGCAAGGGCGACATCGTGGCGTGGCGTCATTTCTCATCAGCCATTCGCAAGATCCCGTGGCTGAGCATGCACCAGCCTAATGCCTTACACTTCGCAGACCCCCGAGCGCCATTAGCATGGGAATCCTTTGTCGAATGGCTGCGGTTTCCGATTGGGAATGGACGACTTCTCTGCAACGACCACGAGGAAGACTCCCCCGAGCAGCTTCTGGCGATTTCGTTGCTCAGGCAACACTTCCACGCCTTGGTCTCCGATCGCTTGGACGCCAACGGGGTCTTCGCACTTGTTGAAACGGACGAGTTGGCGAAGCGTGCGTCCACAAGTCTTCTCACGATCACGCAGTCCCCAGCTGAGGCACGAGATCTCACGGTAGTGCAGTCGCTGCTGAATCGACTCGTCAGCTCAGCCACTTCTCCGAAGAACGCATGGATGTCCTGGCCTGAAACGATGTACTGTATTCGGTATGATCGAAGCTTGCGGATGCCCGAGTTGTTTCCAGTCACGACAGCTCTGCGGATCGAGGTCTCCAGCGGTGATCCACAGCCTCGTTTCGTGGTTGCCGTCGCCAGCGCTCGCAACAGCAACGTAGTCTTCGTGCTGCTGGCACACGGATACTTGGAGGCCTGGCGGTGCGACTCGAGAGGAGGGAGCGAGCTTGTCACGCGCGTCTTCGTACTGCTCTCTGCGACTTCATCGACCGACTCCAAAATCAGCACCAGCACCAGCACTGGTTCCTTGGTCGAACATTTCTTTAGCTTCGTCTCGCACGCCGAACGCGATCGTGAGTGGCTTAAACGCCAGCGCCAGCGAGCACAGTCGGCAGTGGAGGCGTTTGTACAGTCCACAAGTGAGTCGCGCAAGTTACTCGCGCTCACAGCCCACGAGTCCTGCGTCGTAGTCAACGCCACCATGCTGACAGAACACGATCGCCCAAGCAGCGGCGGTGGACTCGTCATGTTTGCCGTCGATGCGACGCCCGCGACGGTTGTTTTGCGGCCGCTGCATCGCTTGCAAGTGACGAAGTCGTCAGTCGCGATCAAGGCGAAAGCAACAGAGTCTACGAAGGGCTTGGAACGTGTCGTCTGTTCGAGCGGTGTCATTGAAACCTTTGCGTTTTGTCCAAACGGCACTCGAGTGGCCTTCAAGACAATCGGAAAATCCAGTTCTGGCGTGTTATGGGTTGCCGACGCCTCGACCGGTGACATCGTCACATGTGTGGATGAGTTTGCGTGGCTGCACGACAGCTCCGCGATCTTCTCGTGGAGTGACGGCAGCCAAGCTCCGGCACTTTGTGTGTCAGCCTCGAAGGCCTCGTATGCAAGTATGTATCGATTCCAGGGAGATGGCCAGCACCACCGAGTAGTATGTGTGCTGGACAGTGGCTCTTCTTCTCGCTCAACGCCGAGCCCGTTCGTGACAGCAGTCGCTATCGCGGATGCCCATGTCATCCTCACGTTTGCAGATGGATCTGTTGGTGTGTGGCTCGTGCCCGATTCGACAAGGCAGCAAGACCGAGTTCTCCCGTTGATTGTACGCAAGACGCGGTCCTCAGTGCGAGGGATACTCCCTCTCATCACCAGCTACGCCGATGGCTATCGTGACACCAGATCTGGCCTTCACGGTGCGATCACAGTGGAAAAGGACGAAGCCAGCTGTCTCGACGAGTGGGAGAATGAGCTCTCGGAACGCTGTGTGCGACTTGCTTTGTATCTTCTGACTGATGGCGACGTTGTGAGTGTGGCTGTCCCTGGACGTTACTCTGTGAGCCTCATTACGTTGGATATGATGGCTCACGTGCATGAAGACGACTCGTTGATGGCTTCGCAGGGCTTTGAACGCGTGCTGCTGCAGCCTGAGGCAGTGGTTCGCGTCCTACTCGTCGCCTGTGAGTACCTCCACGACGGCGTCTTTGCTCAGAAGAGCATGCAAGAGCTGCTGAATGACATCCGAGCCAAGCGCCTTCTGCTGATGACCCAGTCGCAAATGCAGTCCTTTGCGGAAGCCTACGAGGACAGCGTGCATCTGCAGATGCGGTGCTTCTACCGCGCTGGCGATTCGGCCGACTGTGCGCTCACGATGCCGCTGATCAAATCTACTGCAGCGACAGCAGAGTCGATGCTTTTCGGACTCGTGGCGGAGATGAAAGCGAAGGAGAAGGACTCGAATCCAAGGGCTGCACTGCAGTTGTGGAACTTCGCCTCGCCACTACCTACGCTTGGCGTTTTTCCAGCAACTGATGATGCGGCACTGTGTCAGCGAGCAATGTGGGAGCTGGAGGCCTTCCGGATTCGACGTCAGCACGTCCTCATCGGTATCTTGCAGCGACATGAGCGAGTCTTCGAGCTGCGGCGGGAGAATATAGAAGACATCAAACGCAGTCTGATGGGGCTGTTCGAACGAGAACGAAGTCGTGACGTGGACGAGCGAGTCGCGGAAGCCCTGCTGTCAGGAATCAAGCAGCTCTGTCGTCTGGAGGCGTTCGCAAAGAGGGAAAACGATCCTGTCGAACGGTTTGTGTGCAGTTTGTTGAAAGACAGATCCAGTGCCGCTGTGGTCGAAACCCTCCGTGGTGCTGAGCGTGAAGCCGCCGCCTTTCGTCCGTGGCTACAGCGTCTACGAAACGCAATCGCCAGCGAGGCTTTCCACACATCAGACACGACTGTGGATGGGGTGGTTTCGCTCATTCGCCGCTGGCGGCGTGAGTTCCTGAGCTTTTCGTGCCTGTGCGACGTCGTGCGTGCCCTTGATGTGTTTGAATCTGACGCTCGAGACCAGCGACTCGAAAGTGGAACGATCCAGCAGCAATTCTGTGCGTTTGCTCTGTCCAAGCGAACCAGTTTGATCCAGAAACACAAGGACGTGGACGCGGACAGCGACTACAACCAGCTTCTCTCCTTTATCCACCCACGCTTGGCCGTGGAGTTCCTCATGCGTTCGTGTGATGTTGGGGATCGCGTGGATAAGTGTATCAACGTGCTGGTGGAGCGAACCCTCGTCCGCCTGCAGTCAGAGCCAGCTCCCACAGAGGGCGCAGTACCAGCCCACGTGATTTACGCAAACCTCCTCGCCCGGCAGCAGCTCAGGCAGCGTCTCGGAGCCATCGAACAGCGGCATCTCGCCTGCCAGCTGAGTACCGATCGTCCGTTTTCGAGTCGCGTGAGTGCCGCGGCCCTGCAGTGCTTGCGACGCGCACTCAAGACCAGTCTCCCGCCCGTGGCTCCCGGCATCTCGGCTGTCTCACTGGCGCTACCTGTTGAGCAACGCCGCTTTCAGCACAGAGCAGTCGTCAGTGGTGCCGCCGTGTTTGTCAACACCCAGGGTGACCATCAACACCAGCAGAATGCTGATGGAGTCGCAGTGAGCATCGTCGTGTTTCCTGGGCGAGACGTTCGTCTCTTCCAGCGTGAGTGCGCCTTGTACCGGCGACTGCAGCAGTGGAAGACGCGTGACTTGTTTCTGCCCGTGATTCCATCAGCCGCGGACCTCCCCATTCTCCGGTCGGAGCATTTGCCGCTTGGCGAGACGTCGCAGACACTCGTTACGGAGTCTCTCGAAGGCTGGCAGACGCTCACAGAGTGCATTCTCTCTTTGCGACGCGCAGACGCGACGCACTCGCTGAGCTACTGGCAGCACTTGGTCGCTTTCTGGTGCCGACAGGTCTTGCTCGGTCTCGTGGTTCTCGAAGAAGACAGGCTGTGGCTCTCGCGTTTGCATCCGGACTCTCTCATTGTCTCTCCTGACGCCAAGCAAGTGCGCTTTGCAACGCTGACGATGCCGACTGAAGCCAAGGAGACCGCAACTGACAACGTCGCTGCCTTCAGTGCGTTCGTCGTGCTTCTGTGTGAGCTTCTCGTTGGTGAATCGCTCGTAAGCTCCTCGTCGGTGACGCCATGCGACGACTTTGTGCAACTGAAGACGACGCAGCAGCGCCTGTGGACGCTTTGGAGCAACGAAACAAACGACGAAGAACCGCTTCCGGTGGCCTCAGTTGTCAACTTCGCGCAGCGCCATGAAGCTTCCTCGCGCTGCAGCCTGTCGCGAGTCGTAGGAGCGGCGCTGCTCGCTCTGCAGCCGCGTGGAGCTCGCAGTCGTCCAGTTTTTGCGGCGGAATTATGGGCGTTTTCCTTTGCAGAAGTCGACGAGGAGCCGCCAGAGCCACTTGCGACAGAATTCGCGTGGACAACCGACCTCCAGTCACAACTCGAAGCGCTGGTGGGTGGCCCACTGCGTCATCTGAGTGAGGGGAAACTGAACGTGCTCGCATCAGCGGCGCTCCTTCAGACGACGACCTGCCACACGGATGCGATAGTCCTACGGCTCTTACAGCTATCACAGACCTCCGACTGGCAAGCCGGCCTTCGCAGTTTGTTTCTCCGCAACCTTTCCAAGCGACGCGTACTCCGTCGTGTATCCTCCATCGCTGTGCTTCTCTTTGAGAGAGCCATGGGAGTCGGTCAGCGCGACGCTGCCCACAGTGTCATACAAGCCGCTCTCAATCTTCTTTGCTCAATCTTCCACCACGTTGAGGCCTGCATTCCCCTCCCTTCTCTGCTGAGTGATAGTGATCTGCAGTCGCTCGTGCGCGACGCCATCGCGTCGGTTATTGCGATCTGCAGCGCGACCCGAGCGTCCCTGAATTGTCTCCCCGTCGGCGTGAACCCTGCAATCCAAGCCGCGCTATGGCGAATGAGCCAGTCGTATCTACGTGACCTCTTCCCTGTTGACACAGAGCTGACTTCCGGCAGAGTCACGTACCCCGTGATTCATCGGTTCCTCGTAGCAACCAAAGTGTCTCTGGCTTATCTTTTCACAATCCAAGTCGACACGAAGGCCATCAACCAGCCGTTGCTCACAGCGTGGTGGCGACAGCGTGGTGCCAGCCCGTCAGGCTCTCCCTCACTTCCACTTTGCCACGCGTGCAGTGTGATTCACAACGCCGTCCATGCTTCTACCATCGACTTTATCACACTCACGTTCCAGACGTTGGAGCTGCGTTTCAACTCGTCGAACGCCGCGTCAGCCGCCGCCGTAAAGTTCCGCCTCGCAGCGTTGCAGTCGTGTCTATCGCCTGAGCTTCTGGACCGTCAGACGATGGCGCCGCTCGTGTTGGCTCGTGATCTGACTGCCCGTGTGTGGCTGCATCTCGACGTGGGATCAACGCTGTACAATGCTCTGCGAGATCCAGACGACCGCATCGTCTACGGTGCTCTTTCGATTCTCGAGGCGTACACACGCGTCTTGCGGTTCAGCTCACAACACACCAACGGCGAATCCACGCAATGCCACCACTTTCTAGGCTTCTCATCGGCCTGTCAGCTAGCCATCGTACTCGCCAGCCACCACGCCATACAAGCCGAAGTCGCATCTCTCCTCTCGCGTGTCGTGCGTGCGTTCAAGGTCATGGGGGAGGCTGGCGTGAACGCAGCGGGTATCGCTCGATACGGGTCAAACGCGACGCGAGCGGCCAATCCAGTCGCGCTACTGAGCGTCTCGCTAGCGTTTCTCGTCAACAGTCTACACGGCGGCGACGCATGCTCGCAGCACTGGGTGACGTCAGGTCTCAGCTCCGTCGTGTTAGCACACGCCAAGGCAAGCACGCTGCCTTTCGTCCGCGTCGCTGACTCAAACTGGATGAACAACGGATCCGCTCTCTCGACTCGCAGTGCCCCAGCGTCCCAGTGGAGTGTATTCACATCACCACCGAGCGGCATCCAAAAGACGTCGCCGTTTGAGCTCCTTCTTCGAGACTTTGTGGCGGAGACAGCGATCCGAAACGTGATTCTCGTGAACCACTGGCGCTCCAGCTCGTCGGTCTTCCGCCAACTCCTGGAGACTAGAGACACAACAACCAGTCTGAGCACTCATCTACTGATCAGTGGTGATTTCGGGATGCTCAGCCACGTGTGGGACTGCGTTCGAGACATCGACGAGTGCGACGGCACGCTGGAAGAGCGGCATCGGGCGCTGGAGTACGCTGTAGCATGTGTTCAACTGTGGCTTTCGACGTCTTCACCATCCGCAAGAGCGCTACCGCTTGCCGTCGGCAAGACTTGTGGGGCCGCGTGGTCGTGGCTGGATGGAAGCTGGCGGGCGTTGCTTCACGCCGACGAATTCGACGCCACCGTGGGTAATCACTCAGCCATCGTGACAACAGCACTGCAGCTAATCGATGTCGTCGCGCGTTGCGAAGCCATTCCACCAGCCGATCTTCACCGACTTGTCAAGCCAGCGGGGCGAGAACACACAGACGACAGCTCTGCCAGTGGGACGAGAGAGTCGGTGTTTGTGATGATCTTCAATCGGCTCTGGGCGACCATCACGCTGGGCTCTTCTCCATCGAGCCAACTGTGTGGTCCTCTGCGATCTGTGGTTTGCTCATCCCTCGAGTTGTTGCTTGGACTCATCGACCCCAGCCGCACCGTGAATGTGACGGAAGAACATCACGCTGGCATTCTTCTGCAGCAGTTTGTTGGCGTGAAGCCCCTCTTGCGACTTCTGAATACCGAATCGGAGCTTCTCGCGCAGTGCTGCAGCAGTCGGCAGGACACAGGCTTCCAGTACGTCGTCCAGTGCAAGATGCGACTGTGGGCCTCGCTGCTCCACCGAGGAGATCGTGACGTCGCTCGAGTCATCGTAGACGAAGGTCTCTTGGAATTCTGGCTCGACCACCTCCTCGATCAGGACGTTCTTCTCGAGCACGAAGACGACGTAGATACAGGGAGTGAAGCAGCCGCTGCAGTGAATGGAAGACTCGAGGCGATCGCTTTCTTGGAGATGCTGTTACACACCCAGCACGTGCTGGGCCGCCGCCACTCGCTGATGGTCCAGCTCCTGACGGCTGAGCTGGTCAAGTGTGTCCTGCACTTCCGTACGATCACGACGGAGAAGCAGCGCGTACTGACGTACACGCGGTTCTGTCGCACCCACCAGTCTCGCCAGTCGTCTTTGCCGTCTCTCGCCGCACGTATGGTCGCAACTGCGAAGCGCGCCGTTCAGTTGATCTGCTGTTTGGCTGGGGACTCGATGACCAACCAGATCGACGACGCAGTGATGGTTGCACTCAATGCCGCAGGAGTCCCAGCTCGCATCGTCCAGTGGCATCAACAGGCAGAACCGTCAACGGACACAGCTTCTGCTGAGAAGGGAATCGGTGAGTTCTGGGATCTCTGGCCGGAGGAATCAGCAACACTGGGAGGTTTAGAGAGACCACGAGCTCCGATGCGAGATGTACGAGTGGCTGCTCATCCACTAAAGCCATTCAGTAGGCTGCAGACACAACCAGCTTCGCCAATCGCTCTTCAGACTGGAGCCACAGATCGCTCATCTACCTCCCAAGTGCAGTTCAATGAGCCGCAAGTCCCAGTGGTCGTAGATGCGGCACAGAAGGAGGTTACCACGCAACGGCAGCCGCTCAAGATCACTTCGATTGACACTGATACTTCAGGCTTTGGGCTATTGGCCAGACACCCACGCTTTGGACTCAAAGCATCGACAGCGGCTCCAAGGTCGCAGAAAGCCACACCAGTATCCGTGGTGCAAGCGCCTGAGTTCTCTGTGCTAAAGACGACGCTGAGTCCAAAGAAACGAGTTGAGCAGCCGCAAGACAAAGCGAGCGAGCTGCGCGAGAGTGTGGTGCAGACGCTAATGAGCATTGACATGGAGTCGGCGCGAGCGCTGCAGCAGCAGCAACTGAGAGCTGCTCGACGCAGGAGATCAAGAGCGAAGCACGCAGTCGAAGTCAAACCCCAGTCAGCTGATCACCACGGCGGAGACGACTCCCTGGGATCCGACGCGTACTCGCCGTTCAGCGAAAGCGACAGCGACGGTCGTGGCGTGAGGAAGATGACGGCCAAGAGCCACCGTGGAGATCAGGCGAAACCAAAACGCGAGACGAAGACAGGAAAGCAAGCAAAGGAGGAGAAGAAGGAGAGCGAAGCACACAGCGACAGCTCCGCTGGAAGCAGTGGCAGTGGGGTTAGCAGTCGAAGCAGGAACAGAACCAAAAGAAGAAGCAGCAGTAGCAGTGGCAGCTCATCATCGTCCAGCCCGCGACGAAGACCCAAGTCGAATTCCAAGCCAAAGCAGAACACGACTACCCAGACGCGAGCTCCCGTGGTCTCAGTCTCAGCGAAGCCACAGCGTCAGCCTTCCAGTGGCAACGAGGCCGCGCTGCGCCAGATCTTCGCCAAGTACGACGCGGACGGCAACGGCTCCATCGGGTTCCTGGACCTGCGACGCGTGCTGGGCCCCACCAAGCTCTCGAACGTGGAGCTCCAGCGGTGGATCGCCGAGAAGGACCGTCGCGGCGTGGGCGCTGTGGACTTTGAGGACTTTGCGTTCGCATTCACAAACGCACGAGCAGATCACACGCCGGCGACTAATATGCAACGCATGCCGCCACGTCCACGGTCTCCGCTGGTGGAAGGACGCCGTACTAACCAGCGCGTGTCGCTGAGCACTCGACACGCAGCCCATGGTGGCTACAAACTTGGAGGTGCGGTCGAGAGTGGGCGTGAGAGACTGATTACACTGAAGGATGTTGAAGGGGATCAGTGATGAGGGTACGAAGCGTACCCAGAGGGGGGGGGACACAGCAGCACTCAGTACTTTGCCATATCCCCGGCGCGGGCAACAATGCGGCGAGATGAAGGAGGGCCGTGTGTTCCAGCGCCTCGCCGATATCTTCGCTGAGCTCGAAAAGCTCGAGAGAAACAAGCGACTGCCGCCCAACGAGGCGCTCGCACGGTACACGAAGACGCTACACAAGTTCCTGGCCTACATGACATGCTACGCCTCCAAGTCTGGGGGCTTCAGCACCACACGATGATGAACGAAATCCGGTTGTTGAACGAAACTATCGATGCATTGATGGGCGATCGCGGCTGCCGGTGGCGTGCTCGCGGTGGTCGACCTCGTGCACAGCTACGCTTCGTACGATAAGGAGAGAGACATCTTGGAGCTCGAAACACTCGCGCTGTCGAGTGCAGAAGGCACGAAGCAGATCATCGAGGCTGGCGCACTCACTGCCGTCGTCAAGATCTTGCGGGACGGGGACGACCTGCCAAGTGCGAGTGCGGCGTGGCTGATAGTAAGCATTGCTAAGCATGGCTCAGTGGCCGACCGCCAACAGATCATGGACGCTGGCGTCGTACCAATCGTGCTGAGCTCGCCAAGCTGAAGATCGTCCTTTCGCTCGTAGAGATGGTACGTGGTGATGGCGACCAACAGAAGACGGACGCGTCGTACGCGCTGGGGTCGCTCATGAAGACAGCGTCGCGAGTGCCGAATCACCTAATCAATACAAATACAAGAGATCCATTGAAGGAGACGTCCCCGTCTCAGCAGGCAACGTCCCACTTCAACATACACCGCCTCGGTCTCCGCTGAGGAGTGACGACCAGCTCGTCGTGCTGAGCACTCGACGCGCAGCCCACGAGAGCCGCAGAGGACGTGGGTACAGACTGGGAGCAGAGTAAAGCCGTGGGGGGGGGGGGGGGG
>JAADVL010000761.1:0-15339 GCA_023334995.1 Pythium sukuiense | reverse complement strand
GACACCGTACTGTAACAGTAGCAACAGAAGCACCGCGAGCTTCACGTGCTCGCCACGTCCGGACGACGAGTTCGAAGCCTACGCCTTCACACAGAACCTGAGAGACCGAATAGCTCACTAGAATCAATACTTGAAGTGCCGGGATGGGTACGGGTTCACGGAAACGGGTGGTCGAGCAAAATCGGGTTGCCAAGGTCACGGCTGACCCGCCTGACCCATGGCATTCGTCAATTTGCTGGGTTGACAACATCATGGCGGACTCGGATCACGAGGCGTGGCTCCATGCTCCCGTAGTGGCTCGCCGGCCGCGTGGGTGGATGCATGGGCAGGTGGTGCAAGTGCGCGGCCGGGATCTCGTGATCGTGCCTGGCCATGACGCCCCCACGATGACGTGCCGCGCGTCCGTGTGCGCGCGTGTGGAGCCCGTGCTTTGTCTTCTGCTGAGTGGAGCCATCCTCCCGCCATCCCTGAGTCTCACTGACGTCGAAGCAGCCCACGCTACAGTGCTGTCTCGTCTATTAGGTGATGGCATGCGAGCTTCCCGAGACATTCCGACGCTGCTCAAGGACGTCGTCACTGAGGAGGACATACCGTATCACACGTCGCTTCGCCTATGGGTAGCTCCTCCGGAGCGGCAGCAGTACGCGTTCAAGCTCCAGCACGCAGTGGACTACGTCTTCGTCCACGAGAGCTCCGCCAAGCGCATCAGTAGAGCCGTTCGAGACGGAGTGGGCGAGCATTTCTACCAGCCGCCCCCGAAGGATCCTCCAAAGAAACGCAGCTCTGTGAAGGCCGAGTCGTCAAGCGACAACGAGGCAGAGGCCAACACAGCCACTACTGAACCCCCGAGGAAGAGATCTACGCGTCGCTGAAGCGGGTAAAACATCAATGTATTTCAGCTACTCTCACGCGTTCGAGTCCCAGGGCACACAGCCGTAGACGCCACCGTCGACGATTTCGCAGCGAGCCGGGCCGCCAAGACCGGGCTGCAGAAGCGGACAATTCCCGTTCAAGCCACCGGAACACACTGGCGCGAACGCGCAGAACGTGCCGCCGCCTTTGACGCTCACGGCGACCGGGCCGTACGTGTAATTAGCGTTGCACTGCGAGCCAGGCACGACAGGCGGATGGGTTTGTGTAGGCGCCGCTGTGGCTGTTGGAGACGGAGACGGAGTGGGTGATGGCGAGTTGCACAGCGCTGAATCAGACGTCGTGCAGTCAGGGGAGGGAGTCGCGGTGGTGTCGTTGTCTGTGCTTCCAGACTCAAATCGCTTGGACTTCTTCGTCCGCTTTCGCTTTACCACAGGCGCAGGCGTCGTCTTCACCGCTGGCGCAAGCGGATCCAACACCAGCGTCGCTGGTCCGTCGCCAGGGTCGAAGTACGGGATGTTGTTGGTCTGCATTATGGGGATGAGATTGAATGGGTTGTCGCTGCTGTTCGAGTTGGCGTGAGAGTTGTTGGGCGCCTGCGCAGCCACCAGCACGACCATCGTGGCTAGCGTGACGCTCAGTAGCACCGCCGAGCCACGCATCGTACGCTTGTGCGCTCTTGCGCTTGTCTATCGTCGGTCTTCTTGTCTACTCTCGCTGTGTGGAACAGCGAGCGACTGCCGTCGTGCGTAGATTCACGTGGCGTCCCATGGCTGCACGCTACGATATGAAAAGCCCGTGAGCGCCATCCACGCAGCTCCATCCCACGGCCACAATATCACTAGCACCAACACCAGCGCCAGCGTGTTGGTAGGTAGTCACGAAGGTAGGGGAATGACTCGTCGGTGGCATCGTCTCGAAAGATATAAATGCACCTACGATCCTGAGGCCAGTTGTGCGGTCGGGCATCATCAACGAGAATCCGCCAAGAGCTTGTCAAGGTTGTCTATGAATAGAACGACAAAGCACCCACCTCTGCGACAGCGTCGACCCACGAGACAACGAGTGACAGGCCTAGAGATTCTTCTCGGGGTCACAACTGCGCTATTCTGGAAAGGAGCTCCTCTAAATAAATCATCGAGTGTGGGGTTCTCGACTGCTTCTCGGTCGATCTCGCGTGCGATAGCGTGGGTCGAATCGGATGGCTTTGGAAGACTATGGAGGCGTGATCTGAACGACGTGCGGTCAGCTCCTCGCGGATCATGAACTCTCCGTTGACGGTCGCCGCGTACCGCCATTTGCTGCAGGTGCCATCGTTCAACCGCGAGGAAGATGAAGTCGACTCCCAGCAGCTTCTTCAGCAGGAGTTGGGTGTCGATGATCCACCGCTGAACCCGTTTGAAGCTCTCAAGGCCGCTGTTCGACGGAAGCGCAAGCGAACGACGACGCTCTCACCCCTTGAGTCCCCGCAGCACTCCAGTCGGTCAGCTGACACTGAATTGAATAATGGGACGAGAGACGATCATCCAGAGGCGATGCCACGATCTACAGCGCCTACGCTACCCCCGCTTGCAGTGAATGTGTTGCAGCGAAAGAAGCTCTTCCTAAGCCCCACTGGTGAGCCCGTCGTGGGGATTGAAGAGATCCTGCAGCTACAGGAGCTGAACTTGTCCCCACCAAAGCGCCCTTCGCCCTTGCAGCTCATCGCCGTTCCCCGCAAAGTCTTTGAAGAAGACGAGATAGCGCTGATGCCATGCCACACGCTTCACTATCGGTACGTTCCTTCACTGGCCGTTGAGCGATGGAAGGAGCCGATCCGAGACCGAGACAAAAACTGGCGCGATGATGAGCTCCACATGATCCTCGCGACGTTCGGATCGATGAGCGAGTCCCAGAAGTTTAACAAGATGACACGCTCGGGGCCGGGAAATGTACGCAAGGGCACGTGGCGGCGGCTGGATTCTCAGCGCCTTCAAGTCAAAACAGCGACGACACGAACGCCCACGCCATCGCTTGGAGTCGGGGCGATAAGTGAGACCTCCGTCATGACATCACGCGATCCAGCACTGCCAACGGAAGTCCTCCTTCGAAGCCAAGGAGCGATGATTTCGAGAACGTACTGCATTGTCACGATCTATGGCATCGGGATCTATGGGCGTCTGCATGCCGAGGGACTCGACGAGCGTCGAAGCCGTGATCGATACCTGAAAGTGGACGCGTACGACCCGCAGACCAGCCGTGCCATGTCCTTGCGGGTCTCAATGACCGATCTAGAGTGGGTCTTTGAAGCCGAGCCAGAGCTTCTGGCTCCGGGAAAGAAACAAGCGGTGCTGAAGAAGGTCGTGTCGCTGCTGTATTTCAAGTATCCCGACGACGACAACCCCACACGCAAAGAGGACGATCAAATATCACACGAGCAGACGGTCTTGAACATCAAGAGCAAGCCCACAGTCTCTTTTCAGGACGAACCCGCGTTGGACCCGGACACCCGTACATCCGTGGAGGTGTCTGTAATACCAGGCCCTGTGCTGTGTATCTCCCCAGATGAAAAGATGAACGAAGCGGCTCGCAGGAGGTTAGAGCGTGAAGAGCGCTTACGGCGCGAAGAGCAAGAGCGATTGAGACTGCTCGCGCTGCTCATGAAGATGCCCAGGAGGGCTCGCCACCGCGTCGTGTTCCAGTTGCACAGCATCAGCGGCCAAGCATTTCTCGTGTCGATATACCACTTTCCAACTCAAGTGCGTAATTTCTTGGTCGTTGCGTACAACCCACGGACGTCGCGAACGTTCGCGATCGCGGTGGGTGTCATGGAGGCAGCGGCGATCAGTCGGATCTTCACGATGCCACACAAGTGGACGCCGGAGCAGAAGCAGTCGATCGCCAAGGGGCTGGTGCCGAAGCTCCAGCTAAGAGCGAGTAAAAGCAAGGCTATTGGATTCATCCACGCTAGCGATGGCGACGCAGTGTATCGCGTGGCACTGGCGATTCGTGAAGACCGCATGGGCGCGCAGGGGCCAATGCTACCGCTTCCACTGCCGAGTTTTTCCGATACACGCAAAGATACGGCAGTGGCAAAGTTCAAGAAAGACGGCCAGCAGGAGCTGCAGCTTACGCTGGACACTCAGTTTCAGGAGATCCAAGCCACGACAATGGCGAAGATCGAGCAGCTAACGAAGGATATTAGCCACGCGGAGGCGACGATCACAGCGCTAAAACTGAAAGACGCGGAGTTGAAAGACCAAATCGAAGATATTAACAGCGGCAAGGGGATTCCAGTGGCGGCACTCGTAGAGGAAAGCTCTTCCAGCCAGACGAGGGAGAAGCCACAGCACCATCATGAGGCTCGTCGCGGCTTCAAAGCAGCACGGAAGACGATCAAAGACGAAAGCAAGGCGCTTCAGGCACGCGTCGTGGCGAGGAAGAAGGAGCTGGAGATCACCAAGGAGCATGATCTGGTGGAGAAGGACAAAGTGCAGACGCGGTACGCCAAGGCGTTGGAGCTGCTCACGCAGAAGGCTGTGACAGCGACGCTGTCGCAGTGGTTTGATCCCCGTGACCGCTCGGAGCCAATCCAGCAGACACGCAAGCACGGCTGCCACCAACGGACGAAGCTGCATCGTGCCGAAATCCGCGACGGGTTCCGAAGCCTAGTGAGTGGCGCGTGCCGGGCGTTTGGACGATCGTACCGGTTCTCGGTGTTTGGGGAACTGCCCAAGCCAGTGCCTCCAAAGCCCAGTCAGCGCTCCACGAGGAAGTCGAAGGAAGTGACAGTGGTGGCTGAGAATGACACAGGCAAAGTGGAGACGACAGAAGATGGCGAGCAGCGTGAAGGCGAGCAGGAGGAGAAGGAGGAGGAAGCAAAGAGCGACGATGTTGAAGGCGAGGAGAAGGAAGAAGATAATCGAAGCGAAGAGCTAGGGAAGGAGGACGGAGAAGGAGACGCCGAGGACTATGAAGCAGCGGAGGAGAACGAAGAAGACGAGGAAGATGAAGACGAGGAGGAAGACGAGGAAGAAGAGGAGGCGATAGTCGAGGGGCCAGCGGAGTTTGCGGATCCTGTCCGGTGGTTGGAAGTGGTTCTGTACGACGCGCTCACGAGTCAGCGGCTGTGTCTGCGGCTCACGCGGCTCGAGTTCATCGTGCTCGCGAAGAAGCAGCACGACGCACTGTTAAAGATCGCGCCATTGGACATCACGACGTCACCAATTGCTCAACGAATGCGTGAAATCGACGCCAGCTACGAAGCCACACGAAGTGCGATGAGAACGCTGAAAAGGCTCAAGAAAAACGACAAGAAACGCAGGCAAATGACCGAGGAGCTACTTAAAAACCGCCACGAGCGGCGAGCTTTGACGAAGGATGGCGTGGCGTGGCGAGTCGCCATGAATGAGTTTTGTGGGCGGCTGAGGATGTCTGAAGATGCCTTCTCCACACTGGACGTGGACCGCTGCATCTACAAGGCCACGTTGAGTGTCGTGTCACTGACCACGGGCAGCGACTCGGCTGACGGTGACGATGTCGTGGACTGTGAGGTGTGGGTCACACAGTTCGTCGACACTGTCAGCTTCCACGCTCGCGAACTCGTCACGAACGAAGTGTGGACGCTGGACTACCCAGACAGTGTCGAGCTAGTCAAAGAATTCGCTGTGGAGAGTCCGCTCGAGCTGCAGCTCCACATCGAAGCTATCGCCATGACACTGTTGCTCTATACAGACGAGAGTATCGACACTCTCGACGCTGGAGACGATGCCAGTGGGAAAGCCAAGCGGAAAATGCGATTTGAAGAGTAGTGTTGTGGTGTTAGAGCTTTGAATTAACACCAGCGCGCGCGTCTATGGCTGTGGCGTTGCGAAGTGGAGTCACGTGGACTGAACGCTTGTGAGTGAGAGCTGCTGCTGTGGTTATCGTCGGTGTGGTTGTACAGGTCCATGACTGCTGCGTACAAAAACGCGATCGCGACTGTGAGCAGTGCCTGGAACACTGGCGCAAAGCACACGACGTGGAGCACGCCAAGGTGGCCTGAGTACCAGCCAAGTGCGACTGCGTGGTAGCCTATTGCACTGAGAACCGCCATTAACGACGCGAGCGAGGAGTTCTTGGAGGCGTCGAGCCCTCCCCCGGGCGTGAAGTGGACCATGACACCAAAGAGAACAGCCCCCAAGATGACCTAGAGCAAGCAGCCACGCTGTCAGCTTCGTTATAGAGATCATTTCCGAGCTACTAGTAGTAGAGTCAGGGAGGGCCTCGTACACATTCACCACATAGCAGAAAGATGGTCACGAGGCTTTGGAACAGTAAGGAGAAGTTGAACGGAGCCTTAATAATTGTCTCGGCATCAGTCGCAGGGCACTGGAGTTCGTGGAGACTGAGGCATTTCACGGGCACATGGCACTGATCCTCTTGACTCCTTGAAGCCTGGACTGTTGCGCTCACAGCAGCCGTGACGACCGCGCACGCGAAGACAGCGATGTGGCACACTGCAGTTGGCATGATGGTCTCAACTAATAGTGTCACAGGCGGCGTGGCGGTCTCACACTGCTCGGTCTTCCCCAAGTTATCCATAGCTTTGCAGGGAGGGACAAGCACGGTCTCGTATATTTCCACTTTGTTCACAGCAAACTGACCTATTCATATCGGGTGCTACTACACACTCATGCCTTCTCGGCTGGTGCCGACGCCAAGCTCGCGGCTGCGGCAGCCGCCGCCGCAGCGGCTTTGATCTTGGCTCGGCGGTGCCGGGAAGGCGGATACACTGGTGCGGTCTCAGCTGGAAGCTCCTTGTGGAGATTCTTCTCCTCGACGGCTAGCCGTGAGCGGCCCATGAACGACGTGGTTGTGATCGGCACCATTCCCAGTGAGATGGTTCGTGTAATGAGACTTGAGATGCTGAGCGTAATGTCGGGCGAGATACCGCCAAAGTACCAGCATAGAGCCACGATCTGGTACGCGCACGCGGCCGCAAACGCGAGTAGCAGGCAGCACTTCTGGCCTCGCGAGAAGCTCGGCCACAGAGGGATCGAAAGCACGAGGTATCCGATAAACAAGACAAATAGACAGCTCTGAAGAGTGGCGAGCAAGGACACAGCAACGTCAGATCTCAGAGATACAAGAAAGTACGCACTGAAAAGCTTGGACACGTACCAATTCGGCGAAGAGAACCGAGCTCTGGACAGTGGGAAACGCCGAGTGATCTTCGAGCATTTGAGCCCAGCCCCCCCACACGGACATCGAAACCGAAGAGGTCGCGTTGGTCTCGAGTAGCAACGTGAAAGACTCGTCCGTGGAAGAGGCCTCTAGCTCACGGAGCCATGCGTCATCGTCGACAGCGGCGTCGCTCTCGAGCGTCAGCGTCTCGATATCGGGGATGTGGGTATCACTCCACATGATGTGTTCGTCAGCGTTTGGTGTATCGCTTTCAACATCAGTGTCTTCGTCATCATCGAAGAATCTCTCCACGAGCGTTGAACCACTCTGCTTTGAGAGGGCGTGGACAGGTGAGCTTTGCGAGCTGACAGCGAGAGCTTTCTCTCTTTCTCTCAATTCTTCCGCCGCTTTCTGGGCTTCCTCGTCCCGACGCTTGCGGTCGAGGCGGTTTGCTGGCATGTACGGCGTCGGATCCACATCCAGAAGCTCGCCGTTGGTGCCGATGACGATCCATTGCTGTCCTCTTGTTGCCAGACCTGCTTGTGAGACGCTGAACGCGGTGGTGATGACTGCCAGCGGTAGTTCAAGACGCATGGAGATGGTATTGGGTGGCTTGATCGGCTTGGAGAATCGACGTAAGCTTCTCGGATGAAGAGTGACAGCGTGGAGACACGGAGGTCGATCGATGGCGCTCAGCTGACGGTCGTTTCCCCGTAGCTTCGACTGCAGCCAAATTAAGCACACGCCATAGAGACGTGCCAATCCCTGACCTCAGAGGTACTCTCATGTCTTCTCGGAACCCACGCTACGATCGGTTACGCGAGCCACATTCGTAGACGCTGCCTTTCTCTCTGGTGAACGGCTCGATAAAGACCATGGGACTGCGCAGCCCCGATTTTACTTGGGATCTATGGTAGCCACACTGTTGGGCTCACTTATTAGCTTTCCAACTTCAACTTCAAGGAGCCAGGCCAGCTGAGGCTAATCCAATCGCGTCCATGTCACCTCACTTGGTTTTCTTGGGCTCAGCGTCCTCCTCCTCCGCCGCAACATCATCTTCTTCGTCTTCGCCCATGTAGTCTTCGTCCTCTGCTGGCTCTTCGATGACTTCTTCCACAGGTCCACCGGCCATGCAAAGAGCTACAGTCGAAACGATGGCCAGCGTTGGGGCTGCACACACGATGTCACCCATGGAGACCCAGCCCATGGCACGCGAGCCGCTCATGCCCATGTATACCACAGCGAATGTCAGCGCCAGACGCAGCCACCGCTGGCTCTTCACAGAGTCGGGTTCGCCATTGGGTAGCAGCCGCAGCGCCCGGTAAGCCTCGAATCCCACCAAGATCATGAGCTGCAACAACGGAGCGATAGTCATAAGCTGATTGAAACGTAGCAGACAGATAACAGAACGTACCCCAGCTCCGAGAACGAGCAAAAAGTGAAAAGCCGCACTTGCCGCGAGGCCGTAGCCATCCCAATCCGAGTCGCTCGCAGTGGATTCGACGAGCCGCGGGTACGTGAGTAGCTTCACGCCTGTCTTGCCATTCGATTTCTTGAAAAACTTGAGTTTACCGAGTTCAATGACCGTAGGGCGGCCCATCATGCGGTTGTTTACCACCACGTGCGCCATGCACGATGCGTTTGCGCAGTCTTTCTTCAGTTTGCGGCGCGTTTCGGGAGCGAACTGTAGCTCGCCACGGAGCTCCGAGCGTGCGCTGCTGTCGTGTCGAAGGGGCATGCGTACCAACTCGGCGCGGGTATCGTTGTGGACGATGCTCAGGCTGCCGTGGCTTTGTGGTCTGGCCATCGGATGGGACTGGGCCATCATGTCGTCAAACTGGAAGCGCAGGGAGACTTGGATGCCATGCCGTGTGACGTCCAGCTTCTCCTGGACAGGACTCATCGAGTGGAGCAAGTCTTCGTGAAGCACGTGAATGCCGTTGAACTCGATCGACTGAATCGCCTGCCCGAATCGTCCCTGTCCATGAGCGCAATTAACTGTCAGACCGGAGCAAACGCTAGACCCATTGAATGGAGATCATGCGCCGTACCCCTCGCGAGAAAGCGTGGTGATCCGAGCGGCCTGGCCGTCCTCTTGGTACGTGGGCAGTCGTGTGCTGGGTTAAGCACAGGAGCAACGCGCATCCTGCTGCAATCGCGCGCTGGGTCAGCATCTTGGTCACCTTGTGCTCTTGGATATCGCAACCTGGAGCTCCAGTGTGCTTGGCATCCGTGAAGTGAAACGATCCACTGGGAGGATAGTTATCTTTAGCAGTACCTGGCCTTCCTGTATCCGACCATCACAACCCGAGTCATGCCACTGAGCTGCGTCGACGACGGGATACTGTCGAATGTGCGACGATGGTCCGTGGTTCTTCTCCTGATGCTCGCGAGTGACGCTGCCGACTGTGTGTCGTCCTCGTCGTCGTCGTCCTGATGCGGCTGCTCCATCAGAATGAGTATGTTCAAGAGGTTGAATGTCACGAAGTAGAGTGCACCCAGCGATAATGCCGGCGGAACTGCCGTGCAAACGCTGACGGTATCCGATATCCACGCGCCGAAAACGAGCTGGAAGAGTGCACTGCAAATACAGGAGATCTGGTAGCAGCGCTGCTGCCACGGCGTGAAATCCAGGGGTCCAAGCCAGTTCACTGCTGTGCAGTACGCGACGGAGAACAGCGAGATGAGCAGCTCACCCCACTTGAGTCTCTTTGTGATGGTCGCCTCGTAGGCTGGATCGTTTCCGCAGCGATCCAGAAGCTTTCTCCAGAAGCTTCCATCCCACAGGTCAGCAATTTGAAGGCGAAATGGCCTCTTGCGCGAAGCAGGCGGCACCTCAACCTCGCCCAGCGTGAGCAACAGCGGTTCCTACCAAGTAGCGGCATGTTTAGTGTAGGCAGCAGCCAATATGAGTAGCGGACTCTGAGTTACCTGGATGACTGGGCTCTCTAGTCGGATCTGAACAGCGTGGGGTCCTGGTGTGAAGGTCTGGATCCGATCAATTGCAGACTTGAGATCCACGCTGGTCGTCATCGCGTAGGCATCTTGGGTTGTGAACTGTAAGGCTAACACCTCAACTGTTGAGTTACTCGGCCGCAAAGCCAAGTGGCCAGTCGTCGACGACGGGATTCGGAAGTCGAGGGACTGGCGCTTGAACTGCACCGAGATCGTGATATGATCCACTGACTTCCGCAGCATGCGCGCGATCAAAGGCGACGCCACCCACATGGCCTCTGCGTCCGAGTACGACACGTAGTGCTCGTTCACTTTGATGTAGCTGACCGCCGCTCCGAAATGGGTCTAGGCAGTTGAAGGAGGTCTCAGCACAGTGGAAACACTATCAATGATGTCGCAAATCCCTTACCCCGGCGAACGAGGCAGGATGTGTAGGATGAACAACGGCACTAGAGCTCTGGTGTGTGAACTGTGGTAGCTACGAGGTCAGTCGCGAGTGATACAGATTTGTAGGCGTGGGGCTCACCATTGAGGTCGTCCCAGCGTCTGCTTCGATGTGGACCTCGGTCAAAGGTTGGAGCGGTAGCGCCGAGACGTTACCGACCGCAAGCCAGGACGCCGCGTGTAGCACCGCCATGATCTGCCGACGCACCATGCTGCCAATCGATGAAGACACGAGAGTGGCTTGCAACTTCGCCGCCGATGACTCGTACGAACAATGGTCAGACGAGGTCAATCACGTCCAAATATAGGCAGCACTGAGCCCCAACCGATGAACGAGGTCATGAGACGTTCGTCTCGCAGTTTGACACGCGAAAATGCATTCATTTCCCTACCTCCTGCAGTTGTACGGCTGGCCTGAGGCTTGAGGGCTCTATAAGCCTGCGACGATTCATGGCGCGACCTTCTTCGACACAACTTGGGGTAAAATGGAGCCTTCGGTAGTGCTGGGCTTGAGCTGTTGCTGCCGCGATGGAGCGGTGCCGTACAGGTACACAGACACGTTCACAATCACAGCACCAACGATGAATTGCAGCGTTGGGATCTTGTCGAACAGGAAGATGGACATGATCACAGACAACACGATCGCGATGGACGTGGCGAACGCCTTGAGGATGTTGTCCGCGTACTTGACGACTACGGCTGTGAGCAGACCACCAAAGGCACCAACCGAAATGGCCGCCCAGACCACGGGACGGTAGCCGTAGAAGAAGCCCTTAGTGACGATGTGGTCGTAGTCATTCCACCACAGGCCGAACACGCCAAGCACGATGCTGATGAGTCCCATCTGCACGTTGCGTTCCCAGAGCGATCCCTTGGCGCCCGAGTTCTTGAGGATCTTCTCAAAGTACACACCGGCGAATCCCGAGCACATGCAGGCCGCGAGCACGGCCATGAGTCCGACCATGGTGTTCTGGTCGGCCGACACGCTCTTCTTCTGGCTCGTGGCGCCTGACTCGTCGAGCTGCACGAGCGCGACGCCGAACATGAGCAGCACGATGGCGCCCCACTGCTGAGGCAGGATGGCCTTACGCAGCAGCACGACCGAGAAGATGGCCGTGGTGAGGATCTTGAGCTGGTACAGCACCTGGAAGGATGCGGCGTCGAGATTCGAAGCCGCCACGTACTGGAGGTTGTTCTGCACGACGTAGAGCAGCGCCGGCACGCTCACGCGCAGCAGCTCCTGCTGGTCGAAGATGGTCTCCCAGGGACTCACGTGCACGCGGTCCAGCGCCGACTGCGCCTTGTCGTCCAGCGCCGCGGGCTGCCGCACGATGAGAAAGGCGCTCACCACGAGCTTGAGCACTTCGCCCATGACCACGGCCGTCGAGGTGTTGAATTTAGGGTAGTCGCCCACGCGAGAGAGCCGCATGAGCACAGCCAGCAGGCTGTTCTGCAGACACAGCACCGCCAGGCTCGCATACTTGAGCGAAGTCGGCGTCGGCGCCATGGCGATCGTCCAGAAGTCTGACTCTCCATTTCGATGGGAGGGCACAAGAGCTACAATCTAACAATAGACGGCTCTGTATTCAGAGCGGTCTATATTCAACCAATCCAATCACATAAAGTTCCAAGGATCTAATAATATCCAATCAAAACGATTCAAGACGGTCGATTGGTTGAAATGCGCAGATAAGTTTGGCGGGAAACGCCATCAATTCTCGTAAACGGCGGGATTGTGGAAGCGCGAGGAGCTCCGAGATGGATATCCGTTCGTTTTTCGCCAAGAAGGGCCCTGGGGCGACGGCCAAGCCGGCGTCCAGTAGCGCGCCTGCTTCTGCGAAGCCTGCCACCGCGAAGAAAGCGGCCTCGCCCGTGAAATCCGCGCCGAAAACGGCCTCTCCAGCCAAGAGATCGACGCCTGCGCGTCAGGCGAAGCGTAATGTGGTGGTTCTGGACGACAGCGAGGACGAAAGCGACTTTGAAATGGAGGAATCCAAGCCCAAGCCAGTGCAGCGGAAGCGCGTGCGTCGCGCGCTGGATGACGACGACGACGACGACGACGACGACGACGACGACGACGACGACGCGGTGGAGATTCTCGCCAAGAAGCCGGCGCCAGTGAAGCCCCAGGAAGCCAAGCCAGTGCCTAAGCCTGCGGCTGCTGTGGCTCCTGTGAAGAAGGAAGAGCGTGTGAATGGTGATGGCGAGAAGGACGAGGAGGAGGACACGAAGCCGCTGAAGATCGCGCAGTCGGGGCGTCCGCCGCCGGCGTGCTCCGGCTGCTTGGACGGCAAGACGTTTGTGTTTTCCGGCGCGTTTGTGAATGTGAAGCGCGATGAGCTCGTGCATCTCGTCAAGAGCTGCGGCGGCTCAGTCGCCAATGCCGTGAGTCGGAATACCAAGTACCTGGTCATCGGTGAGAAGCTGGAGAACGGCGACGACATCTCGGTCGGATCCAAGTACCGCGACGCCGTGGAGAAGAACATCCGCATGCTGCGCCAGAGCGAGTTTTTCAACCTCATCACGGAGCTGGCAGCGTCCAAGCAGCTCGACGACCTACAGAAGCAGAAGGCAGCGCTGAAGGCGAGCCTGAACCAGCCTCCCGGTGGCGCTAAGGGCAAGCTGAAGATGGTCAGCAGCAGCGGCGGAGGTGATGCGTTGTGGACGGACAAGTACAAGCCGTCAAAGATGTCGGATATGATCGGCAACATCGAGCTGGGCGCCAAGCTCAGGCAGTGGCTCATGGACTGGGACGCTGTCCACGTGAAGCAGACCAAGAAGATCCCGTTCAACCCCAAGGAGAACCGCGGTGCCAAGACTGTGCTGCTGTCTGGACCGCCAGGCATTGGCAAGACCACGATCGCGACGCTTGTCGCGAAAGAGTGCGGCTTTGAGTGCACCGAGCTGAACGCCAGTGACACGCGTAGTAAGAAGATGCTGCAGACCGGCTTGAAGGACGTGCTCGGCACGCAGGCGATCCAGTTTGGCGTGCCCAATACATCGAAGGACCGTATGCACCTCAACAAGCGCGTCGTGATCATGGACGAAGTCGACGGTATGTCTGGGGGAGACCGCGGTGGTACGGCGGAGCTCATTCAGCTCATCAAGACGTCCAAGACGCCGATCATTTGTATCTGTAACGACCGTCAGAGTCAGAAAGTGCGCTCGCTGGCCAACCACGCATTCGATCTGCGCATGCGCCGTCCTACCAAGCAGCAGATCAGCAAGCGTCTCATGGAAATTGGCCAGGCAGAGGGACTCATGGTCGAGAAGAACGCCATTGAAGAGGCTGCTGACCGCTGCGGCAACGACATTCGTCAACTGATCACGCAGATGCAGCGCTGGCGACTCACCAACACCAAAATCACGTATGCGGACTTGGTGAACCCGACGTCCCAGCACAACAAGGACGAGAGCCTTCGGTTGAACCCTTTCAGCGCTACGCAGACGATTTTCCAGCGCGACATTTCATTCGACGCGCGAAACGAGGCGTACTTTGTCGACTACGACTTCATGCCACTGATGGTGCAGGAGAACTACATCAAGAGCATCATGAACAACAAGATCTCGTCGGACGAGAAGCTCGAGCTTGCAGCTCAAGCGGCAGACTTTATCGCCGAGAGTGACATCGCGAACCGATACGTTCGACAGGAGCAGCGATGGGATCTGCTCACGACGCAGGCGGCGTTCAACGTCGCAGCGTGTGTGTACTCGCAGGGGTTCATCGGCCACCCAGAATTCTCCAAGTACGTTAAGTAGCTTGATCTTTTGCGAGACTGTCAACTAATTCTTGAATCGTACCTGAGTGCAGATGGCTGGGCAAGAACTCGACGGCCTCCAAGTCGAAGCGACTGCTTAGTGAGCTATCTGTGCGCATGCGAGCCCACGCATCGGGCTCTCGCGAAGGTACGGAAGACTTATCGTTGTTGCTGTTCGGGTGGATGTGTGTGCTAATCTAACTTGCTTGGTCTTTGAAGTCATTCGCATGGACTACATCCCATTCATGAAGGAGATCCTGTTGAGCAAGCTTCTTGCAGGCGAAGAGGTACGATCTTGCTGGTCTCTCTACGCTTCGCACGTGATGAAGAAGCTCACGTTTTGGTTTTATCTATAGCACGTGGAAGAAGTGATTGAGCTGCTGGACAGTTGCGAGATCAGTCGCGAAGATTTCACCGAGTCCATGGAGAGCTTCAAGCTGCCAGGCATCAAGCGCCACTCGTATGCGGAGCTGGACACCAAAGCCAAGACTGCGTTCACGCGTATCTACAACAAGGCGTCGCACAAGTCGCAGGGCGTTGTGGAGCGCGAGCTTGCCACCACGACAGTCAAGAAAGGACGTGGACGTGCTGCTGCTGCACCGGAAGAAGGCGAGGACGGGCTCCCGCCTCCGTCGGACGCCGAGAGCGACGGTGACGGCAAGGACGATGAGGTGGATATCTCCAAGTTCCAGAAGAAGCCTCGAGGCCGAGCGGCGGCGGGCGAAGGTACAAAGGGCAAGCGCAAGGCACCGGCCGCTGGAGGAGCCAAGGCCGCGCCGAAGAAGCGGAAATCGTAGGCGACAGAGGAGAGATGGATGGTACGATGTGTAGCTGTTCAATTCAATCGAAGAGATCTCTTCCTGCCAATGATCAGTGTTGGACCCTTTGGAGTGGGATATGCAAGCCAGTCTTCGAGAATCCATTTGGGTGTCGGTCGCTTATCTGCCAAAACAGAAGACACGAGATGCGAAGGTGGTTTTGGGTGATACAAACTCTTTCATTTTAGCTAGATACATGGACACAACTTCCTGTCTGTTTGTCTACATCTTACTGCAGGTCATCGTCGACCAGGAACGTGTTCAGCTTGGTGGCCGATCCGCTCTTGGAGAAGATGGAGCCGCGACGCAGCGAGGCCACGGCCTCCTCTCGGTCCTTGGGGCTGAGCTGG
>JAADVL010000760.1:0-15349 GCA_023334995.1 Pythium sukuiense | reverse complement strand
AGAGGTGGAAAGGATCCGCTCGATGGTGTTTGAGTCCAACGCAACCCTCCAGGCACCACTCGACCTGTTTCGACACGAGGACGGGTCCACAGGACCACGCATGAAGGAAGAGTACAAGTCAATATTTCAACACTCAGCGTCGTCGAGCTTTCTTGCCTACCTCCGTTGGCCTTCTGGAAGAAGGTTGTGGAGAACACAAACGAGTACGCTGAGTCGCAGCACGGTTCGAAAGTCACGCTGGGCGAGATGATGAAGTATTTGGGGAATCTCTACTACATCACGCTCATCGACAAAGGAGAGTTCAGCAACTACTGGGGCAAGCAAGTCGAGGACAGCATCGTTGACACGGACAGTCTTGGTCTCGACCGAGTGATGACTCTACGACGATTCATCTTCATCCGTAAGAACCTGTCATTTCGAGCGACTGTGACCTCGGACGATCTTCGTAGTGATCCTGCGGCACGTATTCGCCCGTTGCTCAACATGTTGAAGATCCGAGCTGGTAAGTTCGTCGACATCGGCCGAAACTGTGCTGCCGACGAAACGAGCATCGCTTGCAGATCCAAATATGCTCGTCATCTCATCGTCTACAACGCAACCAAACCCACAGGCAAGTATCACTTCAAAGTGTACATGTGCTGCTGCGCGGAGTCCTGGCTCATGACTGGGGTTCGACTACACTGTACAAGCGACATGCAGGCAAGACTGGGGAATGTGGACGATCAAGGAGCACGCGCTTTGGCTGCCGCTACATCTCACTCTTCGGAAGCACGGAAGCACGCCATCGAGGTGACGAGACAGCTACACCACACCAAGCGTATCGCGAACACGGATAATTTCTACACGTCCTGTCAACTCCTGGAAGCTCTTCGCGTGTTTGGCTTGTATGGTCGTGGCACGACGCGAGAGAATAGCAAGCACTTCCCGAAGCACGTGATGCTCTCCAAGAAGGACAAGGCAGTCCGTGGCACGATGAGGCAAGCTGTGAACCGTCAGAACAAGATTGTTGCGGCTTCGTGGGTAGATGGTGCCGTCGTCAACATCGTTTCGTCTGTCGATCCGTCGAGCAACACCGTCGTAAAGTGGACAGTTGGACAACGCAAAGTCGACTTCACAGCTCCTAGGTGCGTGATCGAGTACAATTACTCCATGCAAGGAGAGGATCGTCTTGATCAGCTTCGCGCACCGTTCTCTGTGGCGGATGGTCACAAAAAGTTAGCTATGTCGTTCATCGATATGACGAAGTGCAACGCATTCATCACTCGGAAACTAAGCGGTGTTGGAACCGATGCGCGATCCGCATCGAGACTTCGTTGTGCAGCTCATATCAGAGCTTCTGAACGGATCCTGGCGCAATTCTCTCACAGAGTTGGGCCTTATGCATGAAGATCCGGTAGTACCTGATGCGGGCATCTTGAGCACACCTGACGCGAACGGCCCCAAGCACAAGCAAGTCAACCAAACGCAGCTGACAAGACAACCTGTACATTCGTGTGGTCAAGACAACGCTTCATCAACTCGAGACCCAAGCGTGAATGCGTGCTCTCCCGGTTTGAAGGTCGCTACGCCACCCAGTACACTACGTACTACTTGGAGCACAAGGTTGCTTTATGCAGCAAAAAGCACCCCGTGGATTGATCGAAAGGATACGTCTGCCAGCAACCTGAGCTGACGTGCTGGCAGAAGTTTCACGACTTCTATCTCCCGGCAGGACTCTACAACATGCACGGACTCATTCGGCGATCGTCCCAACTGTACAAAGCGAGCAAGCCGGAAGTGGAAGGGTTGGAATTGTTCTCCCCTTCAGCTCAGTCGACCGCGTCGTCCGATTACTGTATCTAGCGCCTCACGAAAATGTAAACACTGACCTTTTTGCTACTCCACATAACATCAACTGGAACAACGCAGCTTCCTCCCACTGCGAGCAGAATATGCGTGCACATGCGTTGATCGGTCGATGGCGGTTTCAAAAGCGCTGGAAAATGGCGATGCGGGTGAGGTTGGAATGGTTACAGATCAACGTCTTGAGGGAGTTGTTTGCGGAAGGCTCGAATAGAACGTTGTTGGATAGAAGTACTGTGCATTCACTGAGCATAGCAGAGAGTGCTGGACTTGGACTCGAAATATCCCCGTCGACAGTCTTGATCTTGCTCAGTGCTTGATGTCTAGTTGCATGTTCATTGACAAGCTGGCGAGACAGCGTCGCCAAGTCCACACGAACCTCAACACCGCTGCACATGCCAACATCGGACTCGAGCGCCACTTGGACAAGGATATTTTCCACGCCAGAACCAATATCGCAGAAGTTGTCAATCACCGTTAGTCCCAGAAACGTCAGTAGTTGTGAGACACCAACCGTGGCGATTTCACTGGCGTTTTGATAGACGACGCCAGCCCCGTGCATGATATCCTTCCTAGACACAGACTCGAATACGCATTCGACGATAGCGCGTACTTGATGCTTGGTATAGCGATGAGGAGGTCGTTTAGCTGCTTGTAGACCGACAGGTCGATGGAAGTAGGCGGGGAATTGATCAAGGGACTTGCCGTGTGTCTTCTTTAGCGTCTTGAGCCGCTCCCGAAGCACTACCAAGGTCTTGTTCGACGTGCTCATGGCTATAGCCACATCACTCCATTTTATCGGCACACCATCGCGGGTGTATTGAAGTGCGACCTGATATAGCATTCGATCGTCGGCGTCCGAGAAGTTGGACATGGTCTTGAAAGGTCAGATGAGAGGAAAATGGATGTGGCGGTTCAGACAACAGTGGTTGGACCCATCACTCCACGAGAGGGCGAGAGGGCCCGTAAATTTCAACACCTAGTGCCTACTTGAGAGAATTTAACGGCCAGAAACCGTTTTCTCACGAAAACTACCTCTCAAGCCAAGTGAACAAAAGAAAGATACACACATCGGCCTCACAGCAAGGAAAGTTTACCCGACCTCGATCCTCGTGATTGGACAAAATCTTTCTGTTACCGTTTTGCGTGGCTAATCGATGCGCCAATCTGCGACAAAAGGAGGTGAGTTTCAGATTGTGATACCACGTATAACATTAGTACCCTACCTTAGTTTGCTAACCATCGCCAGAAGTGTTGTTTCACACCCAAGCGTTAACGAAAGGGTTAACCTAAAATCGCATTTTTTCATGAAAGGTTTGGACTCGGTTTTCAAGCCACGATTGCAAAGTGTGATGGAAAGGTTTTTCCACGGCGAAAATGGGAGAGATCCTCCTCTTTCCAAAACGAGCCGATTCGTACGTTGGTTGATAATTATCATTTTGAATGGCGTGGTCAAAAGAGGGTAATTGAAGATCGACACAACCCTCTTTTGAAAATTTCTTAATCTGATGCGACTCATCGGAGTCAGTAGAATCAGAGAGCTCTGTCGAAGATTATCGACGACGCCAGCACTCCTGGACTGGAATCAATCAATCATCCACGGCTGTAATTGACCAACGCCACATTGGCCATGCTCTTCCGTCCTGCGCATGCGCTGCTGCGCGCCAACCGCTCGCGCGTCGCTGCATCATCATTTGTGCGTTTCATCTCATGCAGTTTGATTGATGTTATCGTTTGATACCATTCGCTAATTGATGGATGTTTTCAAGACGCGCTCGTGGATGAGCACGGGGCCGAATGCCACCAAGTCTGGCGAGAAAGCGACGTCCGGCGGCTCGCTGAGCCCGGCCACAATTGGCCTGGGTGCCATGTTTATCGGCGGCTACGCGATTGCGTACTTCTTCGGTCCGCTGCCCAACCTGGACGACCTGCGAGAGGCTGTCGGCCTGAAGAAGAACCCAGTCAAGGAGTACGAGGGCGACGTACGTGGCCTCTGCGACTGCTGTGCGTCATGCATTGATTTTCAGTGACTAATGGATGTCTATGGTGTTCTTGCAGCTCGTGGTCACGGACAAGGTGTATTTTGACATCGGTATCAACAACGACTACGTGGGCAAGGTCGTGATGGGCCTGTACGGCGAGCAGCAGCCCAAGACTGTCGAGAACTTCCGCTCGCTGTGTACGGGCGAGAAGGGCATCGGCAAGCAGGGCAAGCCGCTGTTCTTCAAGGGCGCCACCTTCCACCGCATCATCCCAGGCTTCATGTGGGTTTGTTTGATGCAGCATCACTCGTGTCGACAGGGCCATTTGTTTGATGTTGTTGTTTGATTGATGCAGGATCCAAGGCGGCGACTTCACGCGTGGCGATGGCACCGGCGGCGAGTCCATCTACAGGCGCCGCTTTGCCGATGAGGATCTGTCGGTGCCTCACGGTGGCCCAGGCACGCTGAGTATGGCGAACGCCGGTTCGAACTCGAACGGCTCGCAGTTCTTCATCTGTACGGGCGAGACCCCTTGGCTGGACGGCAAGCACATCGTGTTTGGCCGTGTGCTCGAGGGTATGGAGGTCGTGGAGATGATCGAGAGCTGTGGACGCCGCTCGGGCAAGCCGTCGGCACTCGTCCGCATCTTGGATTGTGGCGTGTTGGAAGCTGGCAAGACCGAGGCTGTGGCTGCTGCCGCCACGAGCGACTCGGAGGCCGGAGCTGCGACCGAAGGCACTGCTGTGAAGCAGCTCACGCGTGAGGAAATGGTCGAGCGCCTGGAGTCGCTGCGTGAGATCGAAGGCAACTTCATTGAACGCCAGAAGGAGATCGAGCCGTCGATGTACAAGCAGGTTATGGACGAGATCCAGAAGGAGAAGACGCGTCTGAAGAAGGTGCTAAAGAGCAAGGACTAGACAGACTGTGGACACCAGAAGAGACTGTGAATAGAACCTGATCCATCGCAGCTCCTTCGCCCCAGGCCACAGCGGAAACGTACTGATTTAGTGAATCGTACTTTGTAAAGTCGATACTGTAAGCGTTCCATTGTGGTGGTCCACTGCGATCTCTCGTGACTTGGAGTTTGTATTCGTGGGGAGTCTTGGGCCAGTGTGCGGGCACGAGACGAAGGAGCGTTGAGCAAGCAAGACACGAACATGGTGCACTCACAGCTGCGCACGAAGGAGGAGATCCTGGCGATCCGCCAGGCCGAGAACGACTACGCCAAGCGCTCGCTGGTGGCGCAGGAGACCGTCAAGCTCGTGCGCGAGGAGCTGGCCAACTGCTACATGGAGCACGGCGTGAACCACAAAATCGCGTGCAAGGGCCTGCGGGAGGAGTACGCCAAGCTGCTGCGCGACCCGTACTTCGGCGGCGGACCACCGGTACGGAGATGTCTGCTCGCTCGTGTATGTGATGTGATGTAGTGTTGTTGCGGATGCTAATGTTTTTGTTTGTGTGTGGTGATGACGGGCAGACCCGACCGGAGTTCTAAGCGCCGAGGCTGTTTGGAGAGACAAAGTAATTCGACGAAGCGATGGCGCGAGCAATAAACGTCCATGAAGAAAGAGATGCTTGCGCCCTGATACTGCGTTGTGTGCGTTTCTGAGGGGTGGATGGAGGGGGGATGGATGACTAGAGCTGGCGGCGACGCTTGGCACGGGCTTCTTCCACTCTTGCCAGCGCCAACTTGATACCGAAGGGATCTTCAGCCGTTGCATTATCTCGCGCGTAGTTCTCCTCGCGCACTTCTTCCTCTTCCTCTTCCTCTTCCTCTCTCTGTCGTCTGCTCTGGAGGCGCTGGCTGCGGCGGCGTTCGGTGCGTGTGGGCTTGCGGGACTCGACACTGTCGCCCCTGTGGCTATTAGCACGCTTCTTTGGTGTCGTGCTGTATGGCAGCGGGGCATAGCGACGAGAGAGCAGTGGCGTTTGCTCTACGAGTCGTCTCTTGACGGCAGGTCTCGCTCCAGACGAGAATGACGACGACGTTCTTCCAGATTCTCGCTGAATCTGCATGGAGAAGAGTTCCTCGCGGACGAACGTCGTCATGTTTGTGAGAAACACGTCCACGTTTCTTTCAATGGCGCTCATGCGCTGGCTCATTGACTCAAACGCCGCGCGCGCGGCTGCTGCTTCCTTCCCCATTTTGTCGTGGCAGTCGTCGCAATTCTTGCGATCCCTGGTGACCTGGAGTCCACACAAACCCGCATTCTTCATGAGCTCCCACACAAACCCGTGGACACTACAACACTACGATACCTGGCCATTCAACTGGTTGATCACGTCCTTCATCGATCGGATCTCGCTGCCCATTTCTGCCTGGACTGCCGCCTGCTGGGTCTGTGCCTGCGTTTGCTGCTCCAGCATCGTCTTGATCTCCTTGAGCGCGTCATTCACAGGCATGACAAGCCGATTCACCACTTCTTCCTCGCTACGCGCGCGCTCCCGTGACGTCTCAAGCGACAGTTTCCCCGACTCGAGAAGCATCTTCGAGAACTTGCTATGCTGCAGAAACGGTCGTTGCGGTTGATGAGGAACCTGGAGGGACTGGAAGACTCAGTAGTTTAGCATGCATTTCTACGAGACCCAGCTCAGAATCCATCAAAGCGGCTCGCGAACTCGTTCGTCAAAAGTCGCCGGCGCAATAGACGGAGTTGCCCGTGGAAGCGGCGGCTGGGACATGCACGTCTGCGTCTGCGACTGCGACTGAGATGTCATGCTGCCCGTCCAGCCCGTCTCTTCAACCAGGAAATCGCCCATTAGTCGCTGCTTCCACGTACGGAGCGAGTATCCCAACGTACCGTCCTGGGACTGCGACCACATGCGTGTAGCGGTGCTCTCTGCCTGCGAATGCGTCGCTCCTTGAGAGCCAAACGCAGTTCCGTGGTCACAGAGCGCCCTGGATGACGTTACTCGCGGCTGGAGACCATGGAGATCATCACGATGGTGGCGCACATCTCGCTGTGAAGAGCATATTCCTCCTTCATGCGCGTGGGGGCCACTGTGGTAGGTTGAACTGCATTGAGACCCCGACGACGGGTTCAACGTGCTCACTTGACTCTGCGAAAGCGACGGCTCTCGTGGTCTGTTTGATGCGATAGAGGTATGAGAAGATAGCGCATGAGGCGGAGAGTGGGGACGCGCATGTGTACGCTTGGTTGCGCCCCCTGAGTAGCTGAGAGAATGACACCACTTCACGCCGCACCGCCATGTTGCCTGCGTTTCCTTGCGTCGAGTTGAAGATTCCTTTGATAGGCAACTTCCCCGCCCTAATTTGCAATTTTAGCCAATCAGATCGCGTTTCACGGAGGTCGAGGAATCTTTCTCTATAAGAGCAATGAAGCACCATCAGAAACCAATGTTTCGTGGAGATGAGAAGGACTGACCATGGTGCGAAGGGCTCTTTCTAGCTGAGCAAAGCGGTTTCCTATCTGATCTAGTGTGACTAGTACTACGCAGTATTGTTGTTGAAGGAGGCGTATCAGTTTGCAGTTAAAAAGATAGTTTGATGTTCTTCATCGTGAATCTCAGTGGATTGACAGATATGAACCTTTATCCTCATCTACGCCTCGAACAAATGGCAAATCAGAAGGCGCAACGCATTGCTGTGGAGCAGCATATCCAAGTGATGTCGGTCTAGCATCAGTTTGCAGTTAAAAAGTAAGTTTGATGTTCTTCATTGTGAATCTCAGTGGATTGACAGATATGAACGTTTATCCTCACTTGCAAGACCATTCTCAAGCACAAAATCGCAATCAAGCACACTTCAACATACATGCGCACGCAGGTACCACCAGGGACAATCGCAACAGCATTGCGGTGTCCTCAGCAGCATGCGCTCACCAGAACTCGCCGTCGTTTTTGGAGGATGTCAGATCATTAGTTTGTTTCTCGAGTATCACCACCGCCCGAAGGCTCAG
Organism: Pythium sukuiense; assembly: GCA_023334995.1. Lineage (NCBI taxonomy): Eukaryota > Oomycota > Peronosporomycetes > Pythiales > Pythiaceae > Pythium > Pythium sukuiense. The sequence goes on along the minus strand of JAADVL010000760.1, from coordinate 7,605 downwards.
ATGACCGTCGTGAATTGTCGAGATAATGGATCATCCTTCTCCTCTGCCATAGAAGACTACACACACACATTTCCCCTGCTGACGCCGTCGTCCGCGTCCCGATCATTTCCGCTTTGTGAGCTGTTCAGATGCCAGTGCTGTGGGGAATTGCATGGTGTGTTGCCACCAGTCATTTTTGACCAATTAATGACTGAGGGGTAATTACGCAGGCACATCGTAATAAAGTTAAGTACGTTCACGGGCGGGTTGAAAGCGACTAATGCGTACTTAGAGACATTACCAGGATTCTTTCGTGTGGCGGCAACTCGATGTGTTTGAACATGACAGTCGCCGTCTCATAATGGCGCGTCGGAAGCCCACTCAAGTGGTGCGGAATCGCTACCTGCAGCAGCGCCAGCGAGAGATTGAGGAGGCGAGAGATGGCGTATTGGAAGCAGCAGACGCAGGCGCTTCGAATAATGGTCCGGAAGTGACCGAAATCGACGATTCCAGCGAGAACGGCGACGTTGAAGTCGACGAAAGCGACTCGGAAGCGCGGCCTCGCAAGCGCCAACGCTGCGGTAACCCGTACCAGTCGTGGCTACATGAACAAGCAGCTCTGCTTGTGGACCAGCCCTCGCAGCTGCATTGGGACCACGAGCCGTGGGACAAGAAGAAGCGCGAAGGTGCGCTGTGGCTGGCAGTTCCGATGGATTCCCAGTCGCCTCTGGCGGAGAAGCTACGCGAATTGGAAGCGCAAGCAAGTCTGAAGGACGCCAAGGCGATTGGCTTCGGCTTCGTGGGGGCGGAGGACGACGATGACTCGGAATCGATGGACGAAGTCGTCTCGGAGGACGAGGAGACAGAGGAGAGCGAGAAGGAGAGCGAGAAGGAGAGCGAAAAGGAGAGCGAGAAGGAGGATACGGACAATACGTCGCGCCTCACGATGATGGATCTGTGTCAGCATCTCGGCATGGGATTCGAAGGCCTCGTGCGCGACGATCTCGTGACGATGGAGCTCCAGCGAGTGAGCAACGAGCCGTTGGGATTCGTATGGCGCTTTGGTGTCGACTGGCGCAGATACGTGGCGTTGACGGCCAACAAGCCCATGGATTCACCCAAGCTGAAGTCGTGGCCTGTATCCAGCATGCGGGAGCTCATGGCGTGGCTGCTGCACCAGAACAACCGCCTCGAGGGCATACAGCGTCAGTGGACGTATCCGTTTCCGGAGGAGTTTGCTGCGTTCGCCGAAGAGAGTGAGAGTGTGACGGCGTTCGATATCCACGAGATTTACGCTAAGATCGATGTCCAGCGACAGCTCCAGCGAGATGTGACGAACATCCCAGCGAGTATTTCTGGCAGTGGAAGCGTGCTGCTGCCGACGCTGCGTGACTACCAGAAGGCGGCGTTGTCGTGGATGCTGTCACGGGAAGGAGTCGGCCAGGCGGCTAATCCGGATCCGCGTCAGCTCACTCGCTGCGTGCGCTTCCCATTGAAGCGTGGCGTGCTGCTGTTTGATCTCTACTGTGGCCGCTTCAGCGAGGAGACTGGAGACGTCGCAGTTGATGAGCCGTTGGCGACCGACATTAGTGCAGTTCGTGGTGGAATCCTGGCTGACGAAATGGGATTGGGCAAGACAGTGGAGGTGATCTCACTCGTGCTGAGCCACCCCTCTCCAGTGGCCACACCGCAGCTCCTTCAACAACCCGAGCCTTCAGAGAACGCCGTGCATCGATTGTCGGAGGAAATGAACTGTATCTGTGGCGTGACCGAAGACTGCGATCCAGGCTGGGTGCAGTGCGAGCTGTGTAACTACTGGCACCACCAACTCTGCACGGGCTACGATCCCGAGCTCTCCGATACTCAAGGCGACTTCATTTGCTTCCAGTGCCAAATCGACCAGCATATCACGTTCTCGTGCAAGACCACGCTGATTGTGTCACCGGAAGCCATCCACGACCAGTGGGAATCTGAACTGAAGCGCCACGTCAAGCCTGGAGCACTCACGCTTCTCCGGTATCCTGGCGTCAAGGCGTTGCGATCGCGACTCCAAGGACCGAGCGCTGAGTGGCGTCTTCTCGCGAGCTGCGGTGGAAAGATGGCGTCCTATGATATCGTTCTCACGACATACGAAGCGCTCGCATCCGACCTGCACCACCTCCCGACATCGAGCGGGAAAGAACGACGCTCCAGCACGCGGCAGAAGCGCAAGAAGTATGTGTTCGTAGCCTCACCGCTCGTCTTTTTGAAGTTTTGGCGCGTCTGCATGGACGAAGCTCAAGTCGGCGTGGAGAATATCCATCTCCAGGCGGCACTAACCGTCGCAGAGCTGCGCTCGGAGATGCAGTGGATCGTCACAGGAACGCCCTTCTCGACTCAAGTCTCGGATTTGTACGGCTGCTTCAAGTTCTTGCGGGTCGCTCCGTTTTGTGACGATGATCTCGGGCTTCTCTACTTCCGGGAACAAATTGAGAACTGCTTCTCAAGCGGTGCCGTTGGCCGCGTGCTCGAAGTGCTGCTGTCAGACACGTCTGACTCTCGTGCAGGTGGTGGGCTTCTTTGGCGAACCAGCAAGAAGGACGTTTTGGATCAGCTTGGCTTACCAGAGCAGTCCCACGAGCTTGTGTGGTGCCGATTCTCAGATGTCGAGCGTCTATTCTACAGCCAACGAGAGAAAGAAGTCATCAAAGCGATTAAAGACGAGCAAGCGCGACGCCGGAAAGAGCAAGGTGGGAATGAAGATGACAGCGTTGGCGACGCAGTGTGGAACCGCCTACTCATGCTTCGCCAGGTTTGCTGCCACCCCCAGGTAGGTCAGATTCTGCAGTCCATCGGTGCCTCTCTCTCAGGCAGTCGTGGTGGTGGGATTCGACGAGGTCGCGGTCGTGGAGCAAATGGAGACGACGGAGCTCAAGCCAGCGGCATGAATATCCTGACGATGGATGATTTTCTCCAGCAGCTATTTGAGAAATGCATACGCGAGGGTGAAGAAGCGCAGCGCAAGCTGATCGCTGCACACAACGGCCTCGCGTCACTGGCTCTCATCGAAGACGATTTTGCGACTGGGATCATCAAGTACATGATCTCGGTGGAACTCATCCGAGCGAATTGGGGCGATTTCCGCGCAGATTTACTGCCTCGACTCCACATCCTCGACAACCTGGCCAACTCAGTGCGTCGCGCGTTCAAACTTGGCTCCGAAGCCGACGACAAGCGTGGTTCTGCCAACGAAAGCGAGCCTATTGTCATTGGAGACGGATATTCTGAGCCCGATGGGGGCAACCCGAAGCAAGTTAGTCTGATGCCCGATCTGACCCATTTGCGGCGAGCTATCACAGAGAACGGCCTAACGGTCGAAGGTGTTGACACGGAAGTCATTCGTCAAGAGTGTGCTGATCTCGAAGCTGCAGCCGACAAGGTCCGGCGTTTCTACCTCCAGGAGATCGAGATGAAGCACACCTCTGCGAAGTACCAGTTCGAAAGCATCCAGGAAACGACCGAGAAGAGGCTCTGCCAAGCTCAAACAGGACGAGACTCACGATATGCGATGCTGTGTTCGTCAGATTTGTGGTGGCTCGAGATGCTCGGACTCCTGCAGCGTCTAGCGCCAGCCGATGTGCAGTCCATGGTTGATCGTCTTCGTGCTCACCTGTTCGCACTGGGCTCAAAGTGGTCCACAAGCTTTGCGGAGCGCTTCCACGACGTCCACGGCCTGACGCTCGCTCTCGTCGGTGAACTTGTTGAGCTCCACAAGAAGCGCCTTGTGATCACGACGAAATTGCTGCGTAAGAGTCAGCCCAAGCCGAAAAAGTCGGACGTCGAAATGTCGGGAAACTGCAAGAAATGCCGAGACGCGCGCGACGGACCGACCTGTTGCCACTGCCGCTTCTACAAGGAGTTGGAAGGCTACAAGCAGCACTTATTGGGGATCGATAGTACTGTGGCGCCTGCGACTTCGTCGGCACTAGCGTCGTGGGCAGCAGCGGACTTGCTCGAAGAAGAGGACGTTGGCGATGCTGGTGGGGCCATCGACAGTGCGGCAACCACGACGGCGTCGACGTCTCTGTTTTTGGATATTTTCCGACAGCTTTCCGCTGCAACTCGTGGGCTGTTGCGTGAAAATCGGAGCACGTTGGGATCAAGTGAAACGACGCGGTGGATGGGTGTCATCCAGGACGGTTTGCAGCAGGAAACTGAAGTCTACTCGCAGCTGCTGCGTGAGTGGAACCGAGCGAAGAAGCTTTTCCAGGCGCAGCATGAGCGACTCGGTGCACTGGATGAGCTGGAAATGGCGCAAATGAAGATCCGCTTGTGTCTGCCTGGAGAGAAAGTCATGACTGCGACGGACAAGTTGTACAAGCTGCAACGCTCGCAGCTACCGGCGAAGAAGATGGCACTTGATAGTGAACGCATCGTTGCTGAAGGCGATCTTAAGCAGAAGCAGTCGGAGCTGCGCTATCTCAAGCACTTGCAGAAGACGTCGGGCACGACCAGGACGAGTGAAAGTCAGGCACAGGCAGAGGGCGCGACGAGTGGAGATGACCGAACATGCGTCGTTTGTCTGGAAGATATCAGCAAGCAGCGAGTGACCGTGCTGCCGTGTGCCCACAAGACGTGTGTGAAATGTGCTGATCGACTCGCCAAACGAGGCAGTGCGAGTAAATCGATCCGATGCCCAACCTGCCGACGCGTTTTCCCCAGTGATGACCGCAAGAATGTGGAAAACGACGTCGGCCGAGCAAAGGAATTGACGCTTGCGGCGAGAACGCAAACCGTCTCGCCGGACAAGGACGTGGCTCTGTTGCGTAGCGGCTTCAGTTCCAAGATTGACGCGATCCTGCGACGTGTGCGGACGCTCGCGACCAAGAACCCGGAGCTCAAGGCGTTGATTTTCACGCAGTGGCAGGACATGATGAGCGTGTTGGCCGCGGCACTGCAGCTGAACGGAACCAAGTGCTTCACGTACACGACGAAGAAGCAGTTTCCGCATGTGATGCAGCAGTTCAAGCTCTTCCCGACGGCGTGTGTGCTCGCGCTGCCATTCAAAGTCGGTGCGAACGGCTTGAATGTGGTCGAGGCAACTGAAGTCTTGCTGGTGGAGCCACTCCTGAACACGAGCATCGAAGCCCAGGCCATAAACCGCATCCATCGTATCGGACAGACCAAGGCCACGCGAGTGCATCGCTTTGTGGTGGATGAGTCGGTGGAAGAAGGCATTTACTGGCTTGGGCAGAACAGGCAGCAGCCACGAGCGCAGGCAGAGGCTAATGGAGACGAAGAGATGAAAGAAGGAGACGTGGACGATAGTCTTGTCGTCGGCAGACAAGAGAAGGAGAAAGTGACGATCGGTCAGCTGCAGGCGCTGCTGCAAGGCCGAACACGGCACAACGCGAACGAGAATGTGGGTGAAGGCGATCTCCCGGGAATGGAAGTCCCCCTCGGAGGCGACCACCCGTTCTGGCAGCAGCACGTGCTGATGAACGGCCGGAAGATATCGCGACGTGAAGCGCGTGAGCTACTGGAGCGCCGTCGTGCTGCTGAGTGTCGACAGGCCCAAGCTCCTCTGGATGCGAGTGCGAGTAGTGAGCCCGTAACGCTGCTCGTGGATCGAGACGTCGCATTGACGATCGCACATGAGCTGCTGCAGATGAAAGAGTGCGAGGGAACGGCGAATGGCGAGTCGGCGACGAGCTCCGGGCTCACAGAGCTCATTCACATGGCGAGACAGCGTGTGGGCGAGGAGATGCGTGTGTGGCAGGCCAGCCAGACCGAGGCGTCCTAGTTGAAGTGTGTTTGTGTGATTAGCTTAGCTTAGCTCATGTGTGGAAGTGTGGTATTTCGATGCAAAACAGGGTGGTATTGAAACGACGCGACTGCAGCTCTCCATTTTCGAGATCCCTTTGAGCGAAAATGGCTGCGTCGGCGACAAACCAGCGGCTTCTGGATGAGGAGACGGCCCGCAAGGCCCGCATCCGCGTGGCGTTCGACATGTTTGACAAGGAGAAGAAAGGCTGCGTGATCCAGGAGTGCGAAATGAGCTGCTCATCGCCAGGAGATCATCAAGGACTGTAGTGGATCTGACGTAGGATTGGCTTGACTATGTGTGCAGGGAAGTGAGCACGATCATGAGATACCTGGGCGCGTACCCGAGCGAGAAGGACATCATCAAGAAGATCCTGCCGGAGATGCAAGAGGACGAGCCGTCGACGTTTGTGGCGTACGACCGCTTCGAGAAGAAGATGCTCGAGGTCATGTTCACGAACGAGTACGCGCCCGACACGGACGAGACGCTGCTGGCGGCGTTCCGCGTGATCGACAGCGACAAGAAGGGCTACATCGACGCCGACGTGATGCGTGAGCTGCTCATCACCAAGGGCACGCCGTTCCGCGAAAAGGAGATCGAGGCGTTTCTCAGCGTCGCCAAGGACCCACAGACCGGCCGCATCTACTACGAGGACTACATCGCGCTGCTCATGCAGGCGCTCGACACCAAGGGCGCCAAGTAGCAAGGGAAGGGGGGGGGGTTACATTCAATTTGGAAGCATGTTACGGTACGATTCTGGTCCTTGCTTAGATGGTGGTCTGCTCCCACTTGCGCAGGCCGTGCTGGAGTCCGGCGATGGAACGCTGGGCGTCCTTGGGGTCGTCCAGGTTCACGTGGCCCGACATGGTCACCACGAAGCCCTGGTTCGACGCGAGCTCCTTGAACTCGGTCCACAGCTTCAGCGAGTTGGCCCACACGTTGTCCTCACTGGGAGAGACCGACGAGGCGCCGATGGCTCCTGGCTGGCGCAAACGCACATACGTCGACGTGGCCGTGCGGCTCGTGAGTGGGTTCGTCATATCGCGTTCGAACACGTACGCGTTGTCGCTGACCTGCTGGATGAGGCGAAGTGTCTGGCGCTTGGCGTCCTCGTCCGCTCGGTAGCTCGTGAGCTTGCGCTCGTTCTCCCACATGATCTCCAGAGCCTGCGCCGCCGTCTTGGCAGACGCCACGAACGTCTTCTCTAAGCGAAAGTGCAAGACGCTGTCGTCCACGACCTTGAACAGCGTCTGCCAGTCCTCCACGATGGCGTTCTCGATCCACTGGTCCACGCCGCCACGAGGAGTGCTCATGCCGGCAGCGACGGCTTCGAGCTGCTTGGCGATGGCGTTCACAGCGTCCGGGGTCAGTGACACGCTCATGGCGGTGGGATGCGTGGAGAAGAAGTGGGAAGAAGACGGTGAATCTGGAACTGAGAGTCTCACGCGTGGGTGTCTGCAACGGCGAAGCCTGGGTCATCCCTCCTGATGGACACACATGCCACTTTCTAAGTCTCTTCCGTCGGTCATCGAGGGATGAGTCAATCATTGATTGACCATCATACCTACTATTCATTGAAGCATGGTGCTGATGTATCCAGGGGGGGTTGAGGCTGGTGTTCACTACAGTATACTCTGTCTCGGTGAAGTTCTCAGCCAGCCGACCATTGACCACGAGCACCCATTGACGACCAAATATAATATGCTGAGCATACTGCTCAGCTTTTTAACGCTTAAAATCGACGCGCAGCATAATAGGGATGTCCCCCCATACCGGTAATGGCAGGGGGGGGCACCCCTGACGACCTAATATATAATAGTATT